>JACCHW010000081.1:600000-847338 GCA_018907185.1 Platyscapa corneri
CGATATTGCAAAGTTTGGATTATGTATTTTTTGTTTTTCAGTCACAAGTATTCAATTTGTCCGAAATTATTTACCTTTTTTTTTATGAACAATTACACGAGTTTCTCAACTACGTTACTCAAACGTGCACTGTACGTAACAGAAACCCTTGGATCGGCTTTATTATGCATTCAATTTTTTTACAGTTAACATCTTTATTTTTTATTCTTCACCCAAGATGTTAAAAATCGAGTATATAACGAAATCGTTTTTATTGTTGTTATTAAAAGAAAAGTTTAGGTGAGTAGTTAATTCTGACGATATTTCTATAGAAAAAATTAAACAATTACGTTTTTATAAACTTTCTTTGATAATGCACACGCCTTATTTCGGTATAATAAACCTATCGCCAATGCAAAAATTTTAAACGCAATTCTTCCGGAAGTTTTTAACAGAACACGTGTTTCAAAGAAAAGGAGGAGTCTACGCGTGAAGCAGAGAAATCTTTTATGTCTCAAGTTAATCCGTCAGTTTCTTTCCAGTATTAAATCATCGGAAAATCTTTATCATATTTTAGTGCATTGTGGAAAGACTTAAAATTTTTAAGAATATTATCGCGAGGGTAATAAGAGTACCGATACAGAACAATCAAAGTAGCCGACTCAGGTAAGGGCTTGGTATCGCAAAAAAAAAAAGAAACCAGCGCGTTTCGATTCTTGGATCCTGAGCTGTTTTAAAGTTCTTTTGCTCCGCAACATCTCTTGAAAGGGCCAGACCACTTCTCCGAAACGCCTTTGCACGTTCACGTGCACCTTTATACCATTGCGAAGGTAGGCAGCTGTGATCTTTCTCTGTTTCTCTGTCTCTCTCTCTCTCTCTCTCTCTCTCTCTCTCCCATATAGTGCACGTCTCTGGTGTAGCACAGTGCCGTCTTCCATTTTCCCGGAATATCCGTTATTGTCGCAAAAACTTATTACACGATCGTATGGCCATACCCATTGGCTGGTTGCAGAGGCCGGGGCCCTGGATCGGTCGCTATCCGCGCTTGATCGATCGCTCCCCAGTCGCAGATTCTCGCGCGCTATACTGTACACGCGGTCGATGCGCACCGACGTCGCTTTACCTTCAACAACGATGACGGCGCTAACTATTTCTCTCTCTTTCTCACCGACCGCCGGCGGCTCGGGGGTCACAAATCGAGATTCGAGAATCGAGACCGAGAGGCTCGGCTCGGCAGTGCAGTGCCGTACGAGCGCGCGCTACGTTGACGTTTACTACGTCGATTTCGAACGGTGCGCGCTCCGATTGTTGGAGAACACAAGTGCCGGAAGGAGGTTAGAATCCGCCGTCGATCGTCGATTAGTTTACGCGCGCGCGCGCGCGCCGAATCACGGACGGAAGTCAAGTCGCTGAACAAGGTGCTAACATAAGCAGGCAATAAAAAATTTGCGCGCTCTTAGATAAATTAAAGTGAAAAATCAGCAATCATAATTAATAATTATTAGTAACGTTGACTGAGCGAGATTGCATTGCTGAAAAAGTGTCAGCCGATGAAAAAAATTGATACCTGCACTGGAAGCTTGTTTATTAATAGCTGAGCTAAAGTAACTATTTCTAGAGTTACGAAGACGGAAGAAGCGATGAAACGCGCTCTTTCTAAGCCGTTGACGGTCGAGCTTCTTTACCGCCACTTTTAGGGGTATTTTTTCGCGCTAATAAACTGCCGGTCCATAAACTCACAATTGCCTCGTCAACTTTCACACCCTCAATTTTCAAATTGAGTGCTCGGTTAACTGAGTAGGGAGTCCAACTTTGCAATTGGATTTTGAATAATTTCCAAATATGCACGCGATTCTCTCAGAAGGAAGTAGAAGAAACGTTAGGTGCATCGACATAAAGTCGGAGGACTGGTCACAGGAAGTGCTCGAACCGGACCCGAGCCCTGAGGGGATTATCTGTTGCGCGCGACTTCCCGAACGAGGCGCGGCCTTGTGATGTAACGCGAGATCGAACATGACCGAGGAGACGTAGGCGCTAACGTTTTTTTTAATTTAGTTATTTAGCCAAATGCTTTGGCTTTTGGCGCCCACAAGTTTACTTCTTTATTTGGAAATAACGAGTATTTTTATTCGATAAGTAAGAATTGTTGTTGCTACTGGAAGAACTTATTTTTCTTGAGTTTTTTCATTTAAAGAGACAAGCCTTAGAAAATTGGGAAAGTACATTGTATGTGTGAAATATTGGAAGATTTCATAAACTAATTATCATAATATTTTATGAAATTCGTGTTTCTGTTAAAATTTTTTGGAAAAGCAATATACCTAATTGTTTATTTTACGACTACTCATATTTCTTTTTATTAGTAATTTAAAGTTATAAAAATAAGATTCGATTAATTTTATTTATCTTTAACGTCATTAACGTGCATATGACATAATAAATTTGTGTATCAGAAAATACACTGAAATTATACAACGATTAATGTCAGTTTATAATGCAACGGAAACCTATTACTATTTTATGTTAGACCTATAAAATAATAAAAATCGATAATATTGTTTTTTTCGAAATGTATATTATTCGCTTTAACAGCGAGGTGATAAAATATGTAGTATTTAACTTTATTTAATTTCTATCCATAAACATACAAAGCAAAACTAATTTATCTAAAATTACTGATTTATGAACTTTTTTGTTCAGTAAACGTTATAGATCAAGTAAAATTTGCAATATTTTTGACAAAAATATAAAAATAAATATAATTTTTAAATATAAATAAAAAAAGAGATTTATCAAAAAAATAAGATATCTTTTTTCATAAATAACAAAAAAAAATAAGTTAATTTTCATTCGAATATTTAACTGAGTTAAAAATATTTTACTAGTAAAATAGATTTACCTATTTATATATTTATATGTATTTAATTTAAATTGCATCAAGGGTTACTTAAAAAAAACTTTAATAAGTACATAATGCTCGATAGTAATGAGTTAATTTATGAGAAACACGAATGACCCTGTAATAATGAACAGCCTTATTACTACTAAATTTTAAAGATGAATATTTATCTACTGAAATTAGTCATCAAGAAAATTATTTATAATTATGTTTGATGGAACGATAAACTGCTACGTAACATAAGATATGTGTTTATCTGTACAGACAGTTCTGGATTATTTTATAATTAGTGGTAAATATATAAATATTTTAAATTTTAATTACTACATTAACATTTATTTTAAAATCATTCATTTTTCTTATAAAAATATTTATTTAATTATAAATTGTGCATAAATAAATAAATAAATAAATAAAATTATTGACTTTTCAATATAAATAACTTTGTCTTCATTTTATTATATTGATTTAAAATAATTCTACATAAATTACAACACACCGGTATTTAATCGCTAGCTGAAAAATAATATTCTAAAATAAATTTTTATGAATTAAGAAGTATGAAATCACTTAAGTACGTAAGTTTTCACTTAGTGCAGTTAAAATAATCTAGTATCTAAAAAAAACTATAAATAAAAAAAGAAACTATACTTTTATGGCATTATTTCATTTTAACAAAGTTTAAAAATTATTACTGAAGGTATCTTGCAACTAAACTAGAACTTGTTTTATCTCGTTAAACCAAATTAGCGTCACGATATTTGCTTATATTTTTTCTTTATTTACTGGTATCCCAGAGAATATTACAATTCAAAAGAACATTTATAAGTTAAAAACAACAATTTTATTGTTTTTTTTATTTTTTTTGTAATTAAAATCCGTGTTATATATTTTATATTTATTTTAAATATCCCAAAACTGACTTGTACTACAACTTATTATGAACGTACTATAGCGTTCACAGTAGGTTAACTGCACCTATTTTTCAAAATATCAATACAGACATAAAGAACGGAAAAATTGCTTTCAGCATGAATGAATTTTGATAATAAATGAAAAGCATTTTTTAAAATAAATATTTATTTGACTCATCTTAATGTAAAAAATGTTCTACGAAAAAAATTTTTTTTGGACACTATCAGAAATATATTTGATTTATAGTTTCTACCATGTAAATGATATTTATCAATGTTACAAGCGTTTTTCGTGAAATATGATTTTCAATTTTTAACTAACACTTACTCAACATTCTCAGTAGAGATAAGGTGATAATTTGACATTATTACTTTGGAACGCATTTTTGACATAAAAATATTATGACTTTTATGTAGATTACACACATTCAATAATAATTAAGTTTTACTTCAGAAAATACTTTTTAAAAAAGTTTTTTTTTTTAATATTTCCTTTGTTTTTAAAATACATGTTAGCGTTTGATTCCTGTTCGACTTTGAAACGTTCAATCGGTGTAAATTATTTAAGGAAATTTTTTATACAAGGAATTTTGAATTTTCTTTAATAGAATTACTTGCATAAATAGTATTTCAATAAAATTAGCTTTCTGAAATACACCGGAAGCAAAAAAATTGAATATTTAAGTCGTTTTTTTATCTAGAGATTGCGACACAAATTAAAATCCGATTTCAAAGTTAACTCACTTAAATTTATCCTCACGTATAAACTATTGATTCAGCGTAATAACCATGGCATTTGTTACTTATGATAAAAGTTGACAGTCGTTTCAATGACTTTCCTGAAATCAAATGCATTTAATTAGCGAAATTGAAGTCAATTATTCTCGGCACGTACTCAATGACATTTTGCCATTTTATGGATTTAGTCATAAAAGATGCCGATATTTTCGTACTGCAAACCCGAACTAATACTTTAAGCAAGGGTTTCGTTATCCTCGAATTGCGCACTTAACCAAGCATCGGGATAATGCACCGAAGCGAAGCTGCTTCCACGCCTCGAGCGTCGTGTGCGCCGGTGTTAAACGCGCGCGACGAAAATTTCAAAACGTCGATTATTTGACGTGAACGGGTGCGTAGTGGCTGGCCTCGATCACAGCAGCTACCAAACCAGAGCGAGAGAGTGAGAGAAAGAGAGAGACAGGAGATACGATGCGGAACCTTGACTCCGAGAGCTCGAGGCTGTATGAGAGCAGCAATTATATCCACGCCCATGTTCTTCGTGAGACTTCACATTAATAACGCGATATCAGGTCGTTCTTCTTTCTTTCTCAAAATCGAATCGCACCAGTCTTTTTCCGCAACAGCGACCCGTTCCATCCCACTTATTAATGCATTAGTGTACCTCAACCTTCATCTGGGTTCGTATGTACTTACGTAATGTTTGGTACGTTCGTGACAATCTTGTACTCACGGTACGTCTAGTGATATAAATATAATGCGTTGATATCAAACTATTTATTTCGAATGACAATACGTTTAAAGAATTCAAAGTGGTGTACTAGCTATTCGAATTTTTTTCTAAAATGTAGTTTTTACAAAAATCTATTATAAAAAAGTATTTCCCTAGATTTATTGCAAATTCTTTTTGATATTATCTTTTAAATTTTCTTTTTTTTGATAATCAAATAAAAAATCATATGTATTTAATATTAGGAAAAAATTTAAAAAAACAAGACAAATCATGTATAAATTTTATTAAATTTTTAAAAGCAATAACAATTAGATATTATAATTAATAGTATTAATATTATAAGATTATACTGTGATTAATTGGAAATTAAACAAGTTGAATAGGATTAAATAAGAGGAAGAGTAGTTTTGCGTTTAATAAATTTATAAATAGTAAACATTAGAAATTTAAAGTAAATAAATTCTTTTATTATATGGAAAAAATTTCATTAACTGCTATTTTGTACAAAAGTGTGTGTAAGAATATCCTTATCTAAAAGTGAATCAACTAATAAATAAGTATAATACAATACTGGAAATATAATTATATGTTCTTATTAGGTTTCTAAGTGTCAGAATTTCATAAAAAAATTTTTTAAATTGTACATTTATACTTATATTCTTTTTTGTATCTTTTGCGTTAAACTTTATAAGTATATTTTTTGCAGATGACTGAATTAATCATTAAATCAATATTGCATAAAAAATAAATTTAAATATTTATTTGGGTAATTAAAAATCGCGGGTCTATAAGTTTAAATGATTAAAAATTTGTAATTGTTCAATTATATGGGCCATATCAACATATTATCATGCCTAAAAAGTACATTTATTAAATCTTTGGCTCAGTTAATAATTAAACGAGCTGCAGTTTAACACAACGTTTTTTTGTTATTGAACTTGAGTACGTCAATAAACGGCAGTATCTTGAGTATTGAGGCGAGTGTGAGTTTTAACTTAAGAATGTAATTACACTTAGTGAGCGTCGTAATTGCATTTTTTTTAGTGAGCGCATAGTCACACTTAGTATTGTTACTGGATATCTTCTGAGAACATTAATTTTTATATAATTTTTTAAGCGCTATTCTCTGTTTTATTTTATTTATTTTCCTTATGAAAATTATGTAGAGGCACCGAATAGTTTTTAAATTGTTGACCAAATTTATTGGTTTTACGTCTTTAATCATTAATATATTTAAAAGTATCTTTTTATTTATTGTTGTATATATTTAAAATAAAATGTTTTACATGATAATAATACGAAAAAAATTAAAATTAACAATATGATATTATTGACTAATCATTTTAACTGTAAATAATTTTCTTATATTAACTCAAAGTTTTTAAAACATTTTTTTGAAACATAAATGAATTATTTTATTTTTATTATAAATTTTGTTGGTAAAGATATATATTATAAAAAAATTATTTTAAATATTTAAGAAATAAGTTTATAAGTACAGTTAAATTTTTCAGCAATATTATCAAAATTAAATATAACAAAAACAATTTATGAGTCATGTATTTATTGCACATATAAACTATTGTAGTAATAAATTTTTTGTTTTAAAGATTTGTACTAAAATTAATTTTAAATAATGTTTTGAAATATATTAAATAATCATTTGTTTGCTATTATAAAAATTAATTTATTACCATTAAAAAATTATTTGTAATTTTTACGTTTATAACGAAGATTGTTGTCTAAAAAATAATTGATAGTAAAAAATCAAATCAAATCTTTATTTATTTATACCAAGGGTTCATTTTCTCTCGGATCAAAGACAATCAGGCTTTTAATATTTATATTATCTTCATTGAATTATAATTTAACTAGTCAATCTTTCAGCTTTTAATGTACACGCACGACTTTGATCGTAACTTATTCAGAATGATATTTCTTGCTTGTAAAAGTAGAAGGTTTTAGGATGTACTTAAGTATATATACCAATTCATCGATCTTATTTAGAAAATAAAAATTTTTCATCTTTTCTAATTATAGGAATCATCATTATATAATAGCACATAAATAATTATTAGTTTTATCAAGAAAATACCAATTTTTTAGATAGTCTCTTGCAATGAACTTAGTTATATATATTTAAAATGATTAAAATACGTAGTAAAAGACAAACAGAGGTTGTCCATTTTCTTGATTAATTTTTGTAGAAATTATTTATTTGTAATAAGATTAATTTAATTAATACTATAATAATAATTATTATTATTATTTTTTATGTCTTGAAATTTAAACAGTTGTAATGAGTACAAATAAATATTATACATTGATAACATAATCGTAATAAATATAACAAATTTTGGCAGAGCGATAATTTCTTTGCCTTTTCTCTTTTCATATTATTTTCTTATAAGGAAACGATTTATTTAAAAAAATTTTTTAAATACTGTTCAGTAACTTTTCTCTTTTCTTGTTTATTTTAATTTTGTTTTTTTAATATTTTTTTACAAAAGTTATTTATAGTAATTTTCTAATTATATATTTAGTTCAAGTTGGTATGATTTATAGTTTCTTTAATTTCGTATTACATTCACAATAATAAATATAATAATTAATATTTATTTATATATATATATATATATATATATATATAATTAATATTGAATAATTAATATAAATAATATTGATCATGAAAAATTATGCAGTAAATATATGAAACAGTTGTAATGATAATCTACAATATTAGATGTTTAAAAATAATTAATATTAATCAAATGCACGTTTATAAACAATTTCATATTATTTTCTTCATTTTCTGATGAGGCATTCTTTATTGTTTAACTTACAATATTTTCTAATTTTGAAAATAGGATTATTACTGAAGAAAAAATATTATGATGAAGGTAAAGTAATTGCATGTCGTGCAATGTTCAAAAATCCAGTTTAATACCACTTGAAGTATCGTCTAATATAATTTAGTTTCTTTATAGTGTATACTAAAAGAATTGGATACAAATGTCAAGTCATTTCATCAAGTAACCTACACAAATAGTGTAATGATTAAAACCATTCTGTATATTAGTTTACACTATTGTCAGGACCAGGTAACTTATTTGGTAACATAGTCGATGGGATCTATTTAGTATGTACAGAGTTCTTGGAGCAATTGGGCATGGAATGTACATTGAACGGTATGCCCGTTATGCCGGTAACGTTTTCTTGATGCGAACTAACGGATCGTTCTAGGTATTTCATTGCGGCGCGGTGTATGAAAACGGTGCGTGTATACATCTTGCCTAGTGATCTTGTAAAATAACTCTTAGTGCACAATTAGCTAACTGCGCAACAGTGACACACTCGTGCAAGAAATTACATTCCTCGGTGCCTCTCATGTTTCTAAAGTCATCGATAACTAATGGAATTTGTAAGTTCAAAGGGCGATGCCTTTTATGTGATATAAAAATTCATATTTAAGTGAGGCACTAATGTGTGCATCTAAATTTTCTCATTACCAACGTCGGCAAAAAAACGATTACACCTTAAAATTGATAAATTTTATTAAATGAATCATAAAAGTGTAATTTAAAGTAAGTTATGAAACGATAGGTTAACAATTCATTTTAAAGGTCAATTTTTTTTATAAATCATTTTTTGCTTCTTTTATAACGTAAAAACGTGTACTGTTGTTTCTATAATCACTATATTGTTTTAAGCTAATTAAAATTTGTATGGAATAGCCATAAAATATTTGTAATTACATTAAAACTTTTTTTTGTGAAAACATGGAAGATATTTTATTTCGGAGAAAAATCACGATTACAGGAAAAGCTAAATTTTTTATTTTTATTAGAGAACGCTGACTGAATTCAATTAGAGTAGCTTCTTGTTTGTAATTAGATTCTAGTTTACGAATGATAGAAACGTTAGTTTTATATACAACGATTTATTAACGGAAAATTTGCTGTACTTATATTCCCTCCTAAATGCTTGAAGTTCTATTATAAAATATTTAGTACACAACGATGTCTCTTGAAGTAAATATTGATGGGTAAAAATATCGTTGTATTATAAATATGTATACGTCGCGGTACCTATACGGTATAATACCGTACCTATTTCGTAGATAATTGGCATAATTAATTCTACATGAGGTTATGAATCTTTTTATCGGATTTTATAAAATTGTTTGCGATGTGAAATCGAATATTTCAAACGTAGGGCTATAATGTATATTTAACTAACCTCTAAGCTTATTAATGATATCTTGATTTAAAACTGTTGACGTTTATAATAAAAAGCATTGGTTTTTTGATAAACACAAAAGGCTCACGGACCTTTCGTTGCTCGTGTCGCAAGAATCGATCTGCGAGTATAGGTCACGACATACACTTCTTCTTTAAAGCACGTCCAAATAAATTATTCAATTTGTAATGATACACTAGTCTATTAAGCGCAATAAATATTGCGCATCGTGCTTTTGTGCAGCTGCATTATGAAAGTGCGTCTCGCTGTTTTCATTGGGAAGACAGTTTTAAATGTGTTCGTTTTAATAAGCGCGTTAATTTTTAATTAAAACCGGAATTCACCAACTGCACTAATAATTAAATACACTCAAAAAGTCGTCTTATTCCAGTTAAAGCGTGCATAATTTATTATTTACTTGGAAATTCGCATCGCTGAAAATGGCGTTTCTCCTTCTTGCAATTTAATTAACAGTGGCATTTAATGCAATGCGAGTAGCATTATAGGATAAACAAGTATATAACTGTTTATTATTACTTATGGTTCTTTGTCAGTTAAAAAACTTTCATAAATACATTACATTTTAGCGTGAAAAATCGTTCATATTTATTTACGTTAAGAGTAATTTATACAATGTGTGTATCGACTTAAATTTATAGAAAATTGAATTACGAAGCATTGTTAGCAGTAACTGAATTTTATATTTATTATGGTTATCGATTTTTATTGTTCTAATATCATTGATTTTATGTGAAAATCAGAAAATTCAACTTCTAAATAAAATAATAAGTGACAATAAATATACATTTTTTTAATATTAATAACAATTACATTAAAATATTTTAAGAGTAATTCCATTTACTATGACTATATTAAATATACCTTCATTATGATTTTTCACAATTATAAAGTGTAATTTTAATTTATAATATGTTCTCAACTTTTTGTAGTTTTATTTTCCAATTAAAATGTAAATGTATACTGCAGTTGCTTTACAAATATTTGCGGTGTTGGTTTCAAAAATATATACCCAAATAACTTTAAGAAGTTGTTATATGGAAAAGTGATAAATATTGCAATTCGATTAATCATTGCATTGAAATATAATAAATTTTTTCTATCGATTTTTGTTAGAATTGTCACAACAATTCTAAAGTTGTCTAATAGAATTTTAGACAAGAAAGCTGAAATCGTTCATATCACCAGGAAACTATCGATAAAACCTATCAGTATTACGTATAGTCATTGATACTCGATTAAATTAATGATACGACCATTATCTAAATTATTGAACTAGATTGTTTGGGTTACGTGATAATTTTGGAATATTGTATAAATTGATATTTAATATTGTATAAATTGATATTTAATATATATAATAATGTATATATAATCAAAATTAATATTTATCTCTTTTTATTTTCAATTATATATTATAAATGATAAATACATGATTTGACTTTTATTACATTGTATTCAAAATATTAGTTATATCTTTATCGCGAAATACAATTTAATAATTTTTTTAATTTATGTTGTATCTATTGTTCGCTTTTCTATGCTATCAAATTTACTTTTGCAGTAAACCAGCAACCTCTCTTGAAAAATAGGGTTTGATTCAAAGAAAAAACTTGTTTTGCATTTATCTAAGGCGTTTATGTTTTACTAAGTAAAAACTTATATCATTTTTTTATTCGTTACTAAAGTAATACTGAATATGAACATTTTAATTTTAAATAGAATTTCACGCTAACCGAAATCAATCGTTTAATGATTAATTTAGAAGATGTGTAAATTTATGGTGGTAATAAAAGAGTAAAAATTCGATTCTATTGAAAATAAAAAAATTTATATTTCAAAGATTTTGAAAATTGCAAATTAATTTCTGATACGATCTAGAGCATCTGTAAAATTTGTAAAACAAGTTGTTGAAAATATTTGAAAAGTGAAACGATCAAGAGTTCTAAAATTTTAAATATGAGAAGAAACGTTTCCGTGTCCAAGACGGGTTAAAAATAATTGTATCTAGTCAACAACTCATACAAGAATAACTAAAATATTATAGCACTGAAACAAAACGTTGACGACGAAGAAGACGATGAAGATTCACGAAGCTTAACAACCACCAAATGAAATATCTCAGTTATGATTTTATGTTCGTTTCAGCGCACGCAGTTTTTTAAATATCTTTAAGATAATTTGACGAGTGTAGTGTACAAAGAAATTTACCCTTTTTTATTAGTGTTCAGAATGCCACGTAACAATGCTATTTTATGCATTATAATTGAGATTGTTTCTTAAAAAGTCAAAAAATGATTCATTTCAAAAATGATCATATCAAAAATTGATACATTTTCGAAGTTTTATGTTTCTAAGATCAGGAATATGTTAGTGCTTGAAGTTTTTTTATTATAGTCG
The DNA here is from genome assembly GCA_018907185.1 of Platyscapa corneri. Classification (NCBI taxonomy): domain Eukaryota; kingdom Metazoa; phylum Arthropoda; class Insecta; order Hymenoptera; family Agaonidae; genus Platyscapa; species Platyscapa corneri. The sequence goes on from JACCHW010000081.1 coordinate 611,921, forward strand.
TTTAACCACAACGAAGATTTAAAAATTTAAGTGAAAGAAAGAAAATAAATTTTAAACGAAGCAGAAGCTGCCGATATATTTTTTTGAAATCGTTACAACATATTTTATAATGCAGATGTTCAAACCTAAAAAAAAGTTATGAACTAGAGAGTTTGTAAATATCTATCAGAAAGAAGGTACACATATAATCTAATCGACAAAATGCAAAGGAGAAACATTTTTATCAATGCTATTATTTATAGTTAAAAAGTGAATATATAAAGATACTTATATGCAGTTAATTCATTATTTCATTCTTTAGTGATTTAAGATAAATGAATAAGTATATATAGCGGATCACGTATTGATATATTTAAAAAGTATATGCAATTTCATGTTGAAACGAAAGGTGATTTATGTGTAATAATTAGGAAATATGATATGCGTCCAGTAAAGTTTCGCTCATTATTTGCTACAGTCAGCAGATGTTCATTGTTGGGGGTATCTTGTGCGTTTAGAAATATCAATTTTCGCGATTTTACAGCTAGTATAACTAGATCCTTACCATAAATTTTCTTGTACACTGATACACCATCATAGTAAGCGAAACGTGATCAGAAAAATTTCGAAAAATTATCGATTCGTACGTGAATATGTTGACAGTTTCGATTAGCGGAGCGGGAAAAGGAAGCGCACCTTTTCATTTCCGCAAAATAATTCTAATTGATGGTAATGAATTCTCAATTTCTTTACAGGTGATTGCTACAGACGTCTATCAAAATTGATTGTCTCGATGATCATCATCAAGCTACGAACGGTTGATAAAAACGAACACGAGTAGCAGCGGCAGCGCGATAAGAGCCTCGCGCATCGTCGTAATTAAACCGGCGGTACTCTGCAAAGCACGTGGCAATTATGGCGATAGCCAAGATCAAGAGTTTTCTAGACAGCAGTATCAAGAGTGTTTCGACGCCCCTGGAGCGGACTACAGCTACTCTGGAGCCAGAGATTGGCATACGGATCGTGCATTCGCCTAACGACAAAAATCTGAGGGTGACGGTCATAGGTGCCCGACACCTGCCCCAAAATTTTGGTTTTACGCGCGTCAACAGTTACGTTGTCAAGGTAAATGCATCAATACTCTTCATTATCGGAATCGTAGAAATAAAGAGCTTTGGCGCATTATTCATTTTTGGGTTTTTAGTTAAGAATTGTTTCAGAAGTCGAAGTAATGGAATACATTGACTTGAATATATTTACTGCATCTGAAGAATCAACGCATATGTTTTTACATTTTTCGTCTGTTTGGGAAGATTATTTTATCTCTTTATAATGAAGTCGCTTGAACGATAATCACTGAATATAAAAATATGAGTTAAACAATTATATTTTTTATGACAATTTTATCGTTAGGATTTGGATAAAAATTAAGTGAGGGCGTAAAGGGACTTTGTAGGATAAAAAACTTAGGGTTACATTAATCATTCAAAAGGAAAAAATATTCGCCATTATAATGGACCATGCACTCATAAACTTAATAGCATGGTTATTTTAAAATTATTTCCTAAATTAGATAAGTTTTTATTATTAGTTTAATTCTAATTAAAATCTCTATAGAGTCATGAAAATTTATTTATTTTCTTTATAAAAATTATCGTTATTTCATAAAAAACAATACCCATCGTGAAGATAGAAATATATATATATATATCGATATATAGATAATATAGTATGTATATACATGCATGTTAAATATAAAAATTTGAAGGATGAAAGCATTTTCAATTTATGTGAAATTATCACTGATTAATTAATTTTGAAGTAAATAAATATACAATAAATTTATATACAAAGGATAACAAACAAATAGAGTTTCAAATCTATATAAAAATAATAGAATCGATATATAAATTTATATTTTTAACACAATAATGATTACATTTTATAATATATGATAATATACGTTTTATATTTTAAATTGAATGTATGTGTATAATTTTTTTTTATTTTTATTAAAATTCAGTTATTTTTTTAATATAATTCTTATAAATATTAGACTTCTTGGCTCGGATCTTATTAGTAGTATGATTAATTTTGACAGTAAAAATATTTTATCTACAACTTTTTATTGACTTATAAATTAAATTAATTGGGTAAATTATTTCACCTCTAATATTTAATCTAATATGAGAAAAATCTAAACTTTTTTTATCAGCATTAGATGATTCAATGATAAAGCATAAAGTAATATTGATTTTTATATTTTATTAGAGGAAATAATTTTGTACTGTAATTAAGGCTGAAAATAATTATATTATAATTAAATTATAATTTTTTCCAATTGCACGATAAATTTTAATAATTAATTTTTTTACAGTAAAGGATCTCTAATGTATTTCTTTAAAAAAATTATCATTTCCATTTTAATAAATATTAAGTTTTACGTTTAATTAAAACTTTAATTTAATACGTTAATTAAAACTCTGTAGTAAATAATTTAAAATTTTTGTTTTTTTCGTTATTCATGTACTCTATTATTTTCTTATAATTTTTATAATAATTAAATATAGAATATAAATCAATTTATCAAACAACAGTATATCAGTTATTTAATTAATTTGTCTTTATAATATATTGTATACCGTTACAAAAAAAAATCGATATAGTCGGGGTTCCGATAAGTTAGGGTATACGATGAATTATAGGATCTTCTCGTGTTTACTATTTTCTGAAAAAAAAATTAATTTTTTTAGTAAAAATAATATTTTTATCTTCGTTATTTATAATACTTAATTTATTTTTATGCGTTTTCTTTTTTAAAAATAATAATTTTACAAAAAAATTTTCCTTAAATAAATTATTAAATTTCAAGTAAATTATAATTAAAAATACTGATTCTATGTAAAGTTTTATACTATAATTTAAAACAACTGTATTTTTGTAAACTTATTTACTTTTTCATTTTTATAAGGTTAAACTTATACCTGGTAAAGACAAATTCGAAACAACTACGCGCAACGAATCATGGCCTCAGTGGAACGAGGAATTCGTGTTTTCTTTGCGAAAAGAAACAAAAGTGAAATTCGGCAAATCGAAAGTCGTAGAGGAAGATATCGGTGCTTCCAAATTTATGGTCGCAACACTCTATGCCATACTGGAAGACAAGCCACTAATTGCTACGGATAAAAAAGAAAACGAAAAAGATAACAAAGGTAAATTTACTTTTTGACAAACTGAATTTATATAATTTAATGGAAGGGCTTTTAAATCAGCTAAATTATTATTTAATATAGAAATCTTAAGCTCTATAATCAATTTGTAGAAAGTTAAATGTCAACAATATATTTATTTGTGTATTGAAAATTTAGTGAAGAGCAATTATTGTAAACGATTTTTCATTTATTATTATTTTTGCACTTAATGTAGATAAAAACAAAAAATTTTTGTAGGATAGATAAAATTAATTTTAAGAATTTGGTTTATGTTAAAGATATATAAATATAAGGTTGGAGGTTTTATTTTAGTGACAAGTTTAATTTTTGTAGATAATTAAAAAATATTTGAATTTAATTTAAATCAGTTTCTTATTTTATTAGTTCATAAATTTTTACTTTTTTCTCTATCGCTCACAATTATTAGTCATATTATATGAAAATGTTTTTTATTGTAGAAATAATAAAATGTTTCTTATATCACATAGAAAATAAATAATAAATACTTTTTTAATATGTAGTCTCGTTGGATAAGTCATAATTTAAAATTTTTATAGTATGTACATAAATTATCATCTATATAATATACTGTTTATAATTATATTATGTACATAATTAATAATATTAATTATTTCAATTTCCTTAAAAATAATTAAAAATATTTGTACTAAAAATTATACATTCACTTATTTTAATGTGTATACATATATCCATAAGTGTTGGATAACAAACCTTCAGAGGATAATGCACATGTAATCAATTTCTTAAATGTATTATTAAGTTTATTCAACTATTTTAGTTAGTACAAGTGAATTTTAACTCGAATTTGACAAATATGAAATGCGCGTCAACGGTCTATTGTTTTTATTTCATTGACTTTATTTTTTAGGAACAATTATTTTTTGTTTTTATATCATTCATCTGATTTATTAAAACTTATTTCTTTTTGTTTCAGTAATTTTCAATTAATCATAGGCGTTTAATTTTATTAATATAAAATTGCGTATATGTGAATTTTTGAAAAGCATTGTTATTTGTTTTAATGTACTTATGCTTTTGTGTATAATATTATTTAAATTTTTTCTACGTACATTTCCATGCTGAAGTTATGGAAAAATTGTATTTTTCTTACATTTATATTGTATAAAACAATTTATTTATTTTAAATACATAATTAAATATATTCCAGGTTTCCGTTAAAAAAAAAATGGGTTTTTAATAATTTTATTCACACATTAGGCAGTAATATGTATTTGTTATTTTTTACGAAAATTTTAAATTAATGAATGCAATTCAAAATATTTTACTAACATGAATAAATATACATTATAATTAAATAATAAGTTTCATTAAGCAAATTAAACAAGCTTATAAAAATAAAAAAAAAAATAAATTTGTGATCGTTTGAAAAGTTGACATGTATTTTATGAATAACTAGATTTATAATAACCCAATAATTTTAGCATATTATAATGATGAAAATATAATGACTTGATAATGCAGAATTACGAAAGTCAAAGATTAATTAAACGATTCTGAACAAAATGTAGGTAAAGATAAGAAGGAGAACAAGAAAAAAGATGCGCGAAATCCTATAAATGCCTCGACCGCACAGGAACAGTCAAAGAGTGGCAAACTCTTCGGCCAGTTTTTTGGCAAAGGTGTGGATAAGATTAGTGAGTCCACGTGCACAGAAAGAAAGGCTTTTGAGAAGCGGCGAACCATCGGAGCGACGACGATCCCCCTCGACCAAAGGAACTTCACGACTAAACCGATTAAGCCCAAGCATCCGCAGGACGTCTCCACTGGCGACATGTGGAGGACTTTGAAACCCATCTCTAGTGGCATTTCCGGGGCTGAAGAGCGAGTTAGTATTATATAATTAATTGCCTTTTTGATTGTATACTACTTTTATTTAAAGCTCTGCATTAACTTAAACTTAAGTTTATTTTAAGAACGAGTCCTTTTCTTTAAGCTTATAATATTGATATCTATGCTTATACCGTTTTCACTGTTAAAATACATTCAAGAACTTTATGTATGTTTAAAAAATTACCAAGTAACAAAACTTATTCAACCCTTTTCTTAACATAAATTTTATATATATTCAAATATAGTTTTTAATTGAAAATCATTAAATAATGTTTGCTCAGATTCAGCTTAGAAAAGCTTCACTTACTGTTCGAGTGAATGACGTAACTTCCAAATAACAGGAGCGTAAAATCTAATTGAGACAATTGATAAAGATGACGTGATAAAATTGATTAACGTAGAAGGAAAACGTCTGTATTGTTTATTAAAATGTAGTCTGTACATGCACTGTATTTTTTAAAATTTTTCTTGCTTGTTTAACGTAATCTTAATGTAAAATTGTTTATACATTAAGCACGGGAAAATTAAAATTTTGTAAGAACTATCTTGTTTTATTCTATTTTAATATTTTAATAAATTATAGCTTAAACGAGAAAAAGCATTTTAAACGGTATTGAGCTCTTTGCTGTAAAGCAAAGATTAGAAAACACATTAAAACAATAAGTACACAGCTCACAGCTGTTGACACTTTTAAAAATGACGCTGGGTTTGAAAAAACAGCATTAAAAATGAATGCATTCCTTTCGTATTTGTGTAACAGGTGTTTTTTAAAGATAAATATACAACATAAAATACGAATAATTGCAAGAATCTTTATGTATTATCAGACACGATTAATTTCCCATCTTTGTCGAAATAAAAATTGTTTGTTGTATGCGTTTTATTTCTACTAGTGAGATTCCTTAGTGGTTATCAGTCAGTGAGGTAATCGAAAATGTTAATAATGTATCTTATAATATAATATAATATAAATGTTAATAATGTATTAATAATGTATCTTTGAAAATTTCATAATTGTTCTGTATTTTCAGATTTTTAATAATTTGAAAGTAACTTGTACTTGAGCGATTTTTTAAATGAATAATGATCGAAAAAATGAGAATGAAGTTTCAGTATCTTTAATTGTCGTTGATCATTTTCCAGAGAGAGAACAAGAAAGGCCAGGTAGAAGTATCCTTGTGTCAGGAAAAGAGCGACAAGAAGGACGTTAGCAATGGTCGCCTAGTGCTGACGCTCCTAAGATTGCGATGCTCATTGCAGTCGATGCACGAGCACGAGGGTCTCAAGGGTCAGATGTACATAAAAATGTCGGTAGTAGATGGTGGCCGAGTTACGCACTTCTGGAAAAGTGATCGTTTCGTCCCTTGCATTTCCATGAAATTCGACGCTGAACAGGCCCAAGTAGTCGCTGAAAATCACTATGAGGGAGCGTTTAAGGATGTCAGTTTCGTTATTAAGTTTGTCTCCAAGAACAAAATTGGTAAGTTTTCAGAAATTTTCATTCATATTTAGTTATTCCTAATTTCCAGGTGAATATTGTAGGGAAACTTATTATGTTGATTTCACCAAGCATCTTCTTCTCTAGTAGTTAACGGAGATATTTATTTCAGAAAATATGATTTAATTTCTATTATTTTTCTTTATATGTATTTATTTCTAGAAAAATAAATAATGAATATCATCATCTGATATTCGTTCAATTTTTACTTAATTTATGATTATCGTTTATTCCAAGAGAATTTATTTAACAATTACTTTTAAAATAAAATTAATAAAATTGATAGTAATATGAAAGACAAATCATAAAAAGCCAAATTCAAAATATTTAATACAAAAAACCAGTTTGAAAACGATGTGAAAAAATTATGAAACATATTTTTTTTAAATTTTGTGTATGTAGTACATAAGTATTTGCAACGTTTTTAGACAAATTAATTTTATTTCAAATTTAAATAACTATATTTTATTTTTATTTATTATCAAAGAGAAATTATAAACGAAATCTTTTTTTGGTATTTTAAATTTTCTTAGTTTTTTATTGGTTGTTAAAAATTTTTTAAATATACGATATATATTTTCCTATTTAATCCTTTAATAAATATACACCTTTTTTAATTTAATAACAGCAATAATATCACAGAGCATAATGATAATCATGTAAATTATAAAAAAAGTTGGAAACGTCACATAATGTGTAATTTCTTAAAAGATTCTATTAATATTATGACGTTATATAAATTATTAAAAATTATTCATATTTAGAATATTTTATTTTAACTATACTTTAATAAAAAACTTTATTTCATTATTTTTAATTTCATTTTTATTGACAAATGTTTCAAAATTTTTATACACAATGTATGTATGTGTGTAGTAAAATTATAATGTTCAAATTTAGTAATTCTAATAAATAAAATAAGCTTTAATTTGCTATAAATAATTTACAAAAATAATATAAATATAACATGATAATAAAATGCTATATTTATTTATATAATCTATTTTGTCCAATAATGATTAACTTTCAAATAATTTAATTTTTTTAGGTAAAAAAATTAATGTCGGTCACTTTGTAATTGGACCAGATGTTGGTGGAAGTTACAGCGATCAGTGGAAGCAAGCTTTAGCAAAACCTGGACAACAGATCGTGAAATGGCAATCGTTCGAATAAAAAGATCTGAATCATCTCATTGTATTTTTGGTTTTTATATTTGTTTAAATCTAATCTTTTAAAATCTTTACGACTATTTCATTAGAAGATGATTTCTTTTTTACTGACACTACGTATTATGCTGATAAAAGTAAATTAGCATTTTTGTACCCAGTACAAATTAAAATTATAAGAAAATATAACCGTCCATTACTTCATATGAAATATAAATTTACACATTTTTGTAAATTGTATGATATTGTTAAAATGAAAACATCAGATAAGTATTTTTTAAGTATTTTTTTTAGTATTTACAAAATTATTCTATGTACAAATGTAAAAATTATAAATATAAGAAATAAAAAATCAAACGATTGATTTTAAATGTTTTAAAAAATATATTCTGTGTTATATAAAAGTTATTCATTATTTTATAAAATAAGTTAGTTATAAAGTGTATAAATATTTTATTTTTCTACTTTAATACTTTTCAACAATACACGAAGTTAAAAATAAAAATAAATATTATTACGATAATATTTTATTTTTTATTGCGTTTAGAATTCAGTAATATAAAGTTAATTTTTAACAATTTTCTTTAAAATGTATCTAATTATAAATATGCGTAACTCAGTACTACATTATATTCTCTTCTATGAAGGTAGAATGATGACTATATTATGTTAAATGTACGCAGTATATATATATATATATATATATATATATATATATATATATAAAATAAACTTAAAATATTTGTATTTTATGGTAAATAATACTATAAAATTATTCATATTAATTTGATATTTATTTATTTATTGTTCAAAATCCTTATAAAAATTAATCTTGCATAGATATTTGAAATTCTTATGATTCTCTTGTTAAAGAATTATAACTATTTATGTACACAATTTAAAAAATTTTTCTTTTGGCAATAATGCCTTATACTTTAACTATCTTTGTATAAAAATATTAAAAATCGTTTACAGTATTACTTATACTAATCTTGAACTAAGTTACTCTGGACGGAATTGGCAGTCTTCTTATCTTAGTGTACATTTATAATCATTTGTTCATTAATATTTGTATTAATACAATAGCTTATAATTAATAACATTTAAAAAAAAATAGTCAAGTATTTGTGCATTTTAAACGAATAATATAGATAGTATAAATTAATTTTTTGATCTTAGAGATTCAAGAAAACATAAATAAGAAATTAAAATACTTTTTTAATTATTTTAATATTTAGTTTCTTATTTATTCTTGGATCAATAACATTTAAAAATAAATTTATATAATAAACGTTTCACTAAGTGATAATAAAAAACATCAACTGTGTAATTATTATTATAACGAGGCACAATGTTAAATTAAAATTGTTTTACTATTAGTAAATTTTTTATAGTCAAAAGATTTTAGCGACCAAAATATTTTGGAAGAATAATTGTAATGTATAGTTACAATTATTGGTCTACTCAAATCTGATGTTCGCAATAGGAGTTCTTATTTTTTAATTATCAGGTTCTTAAAACCCAAGTCATAACAAATGTTGCAATTATTCCACCAAATTGAAGGAATATATTGCGATTAAGTTCTGAAGATGAATTACATCCATCTTTGCTGTTACATGTGCAGTATTCCATGAAAATATTGTATGTACCTGTCCTCATAAGACAAAATCTTTCATCTCCTTGGATACCAGGTTCACCCATAAATGCACAACTACGAAAGTATCTCCATTCCCCTCTTACTATATAAATAAAAATACAATAGATAAAGATACTAATATAATATTAATATTTTTCAATAAACTAACAGTATATTATTGTTGAATATTTTAAATTGATTTTAGGGGAATTACCTTTTTGTAATTTTTTATTTAAATCAAGTTTATATTATTTTATTTTCAAAATTTTTTATTTTAGATTATATCAGTTACAAATATTATATAAATTTAAAAAAATAAAGTTTTTTCAGTAAAATTAAATGATTCATAATATTATATTTACATCTGATATTTTATCTTGATCATACCTTTTTGACGAATTTTTCTGCACATTGTTGGTCTAACTCCAGGCAAGTGTTCTAATTCTTTTTCTTGACTGCAATCGGTAATTGGTACTGTTGAATTATCGAATGGATCGGCACATTTTGGATCGGAATCTGAACGGCATACCCAACATTTGATAGATGTTCCTGAAATAAATTGTTTTTATAGTTCGAATAAATTTATTTAAATGTGAGGTTAAGTAGTCATTAATTAGATTAATGTTATAAATCAAATCGAATAAATCAAACTATTCTTTCAATAAAATTAAAATAATAATTGCATTTTAAACTAAACATCAGTTATTGAAATCAAAACATTATAATACACAAAACTGATTATTTTTATTAATATTGCTTTATAAGTTTGGTCTATTTGTAAAGTAATAATTTACCTTTTTCTACAAAACATGTGAGTAGTATAATAGCAGCTAGTTGTGCCAATGCAATTTTTTTGTAGGCCATTTTAAATAAATTAAAATTAAAAAGTAAGTTAAAAAATCGCGAATAGAACCACGCCTACAATCAACACACCTATTATTATTATTCTACTGGCATTTCAGTTAGTGAGACATTAACTTCGTTTCACTTCGGTTCTGTTCGGGTCATGTGATATATTCTAAAAATTAACTATATCCATTCTTGAGGTTTATGAATTTTTCAGTTGGTGACATTGAGTATGGTTTAAAATATTTATAATATTATTACTGAATTATGGTATTCAGTCCTATAAAAATTAATCATTAACTCAAGTCATTGGTATTAAACGCAATGTGCGAAAAGATTGAATGTTGATATAACATGGAAAGGGATATAAAAAGACATGAATGCAATTAAGTACCATCCCTTTTTAGTTCATGTGAAAAGTTTATTGAATAAATTGTCGAAGGATATGAATTTATATCCTGTATATATATATATATTATCTTTGTTAGTATATGTTTTAAACAAGTTCTTACGATAACGTCAACTAAAAATTCCTGTGATTGATTGAAACAATACATATAGTGTGCAAAATATTTAATAAATTTTTAACGAGAATTTAGAGTATTTTAAATTTCTTTTTAATATATCATTGGCGCCAGTGTAATTTAAAAAAGAAATACAACGACTGCTTTACACTAATAAATTTCATTGAGTCAGGTAAAAGAGATACTAAAAGTTACGTGTTGATGTTCGCTCTTAACGAATAATATGCGTACCGGCTAAATTTGATATTATATAACTATCTAGGAGTATGCCATGCCAGTATGAATCACAAGGTTGCGTTGGTTATTGCAAGAAATTGCAATAATATAATATAAATGTACTTTATTAGATATGTTTTTAAAATTAAATTTTATAAATCGATAATTCTTTAAATTAAAGAATTTCATATGTTTTCAATAAATATAAATAATTTTACGAAATTATTAATATTAAGCATTATTTTCATGCGTATTAAAAATAATTATTCGTACATATATTTACAGTTAATTCAGTATTAAAATTAATTGATATTCTAATTAAAAATCTTAATAATTTACGCCTTTCTGCTGATTTTTATTAAACTATTTAATTTGTTTTATAATTAAAATAATTATACATATTCTTTAAAATAGCAATATGTAAAAATTCTTTTTGCATTGCATTTTATATTCTAATATGAATATATATATTATTTATACATATACATCTCACATTTAATTTAAATAAATTTCTTAAGTGTCGAGCAAGATTACCAACTTTTATGAATCGCATACATAAACATAAAACGAAAATACCTAAAATTACAATCAGTTTTCATCTATTTTTGTCTTTAACATAACCTTATTTTCGCATGCTCTAATCTTGTGGATACAATATAATGAGTTTGTTATGAAAAAAGTTGATTGGTTGCAATCATGTAAATATTTTCAAAACTCTAAAGATTTTATCGTGTTAAAAATGAATAGTTTTAAAGTGAATTCGAATTTATTATCGCGTATTACTCCATTACTCAATCAAAGTCAAAGATATAGTATATTATACAACACAGACACCAAGTCTTATGGATTAAAATATTTGGATACAGATAAATCTGATCAAATAGATTTAAAAACAAAAAAATGTGTATATCCTCCAATTATGGATAAGTCAGAAGACGGAGTATTAAAACGAGGGCGTGAAGCATGGTACAATAAATTAAAGCGATTGGGAATAGTAGAGGAAAAAATCTTTGAGCTAAATATGCCAAGATATTATGGATGGAAAGTTAACAAAATTAATGAAGGTATATTGCCATACGATCCATTACCACATGCTCAATACATTACAAGAACTGGTTTAGACAATACAGGAAGTTTACCTAATTATTATAATGAAATTATAGAAGAAAGTACATTGAATTCTTATGTAAAAGAAATAAAGAATGAAATAGAGCAGGCTCTGTTGATTGAATATGAGCAGAGAAAGTAAGCATAATAATATATACGTAATGCATTTAAATTTCTTTTATATTTTTTATATACTTTTACATTTGTAGTTGGAGGAATGAACATAAAAAATCTGACTTGAAAAACATGAGTTATTTGAAAAATATAATAACAAAAGCTTTATGTCAACAAATTCATAGAATATTAATATCTAATTTAGCACCGTCTTATCCACATTTGTTAGAAACTCAAACAGACTTTGATCCTCGTGTTGAAGCTTTTTGGTTCTTCGGTGGCTTAGAACGTGCAAAAGAATATACACTAGGTAAACACAAGGGTAAAACTGCTTCCATTAATGAAGCTATCAAATATTGTGGTACCCCACTATTACAGCTAAGACATAATTTACCTTTGAAAGAAATAATGTCTTTCAAAGATTTAGAAGAGACTAAAATAGAGATTCCTAAAGAACCCATAGATCTTAGAAAAGTGGGATATGTAAAAACTCGTGAAAGAGCAACAATTATACCAGGTTTTTGGCCTGGTGATCATAATGAATTTGGAATTTTATCATATCATAAAATTGGGTACCTTTCCAATAGAAAAGAAGAATTTGATGATTTGAAAGATGCAGTAATTGCTCATGCTATATATGGTTCCTTTAGCTGGTTGTATACTCAAGCTTGTTATCAGGGTAAAAGAATTTTTAAAACTTATTTAAATTTTTTTATTATATTGTCATATTTAATTGAAAATTAAAAAATTTGATTCAGTTCTATAATTTTTTATTATTAACAAATTTATTTTTTTAAATATTAAAGTTTTTTTAATCAAATAAAAACAAAAAATTTAACTGCATTATGTAAAAGTTAAATAAGTGATCAATAATAATAAATTTTTCTAGGATTTTCAACCTTCCATGATCCTACCTATCCTTTAATAAATCAAATGATTCTTACAAATGGTCAATTATGGTGTTTCTTTGTTTATCAACTTAATACAACAGAAATGCATATAGATTGCATTGATTCAAATCCTAGAAGAAATTTTTGTTGGATGTCAACACCAATGGATTTATTTGAATCTATTGAAGGTGGAAGGGTTATTAATTTAAATGAGGATGTCATAAAAAATTTAATAAAATTTTATGTAAATACACCTGAAGTTAGAAAAGGTGTAGTCATGAAACCTTATTTAAATAAGGAAAAATTAATCGCAAATATTCAAAGGTCTGCAAGAAGAAGTTGGATCGAACACCAATATAAGCATTTAATGTCAAATCGAGAGCGTCATTTGTAAGTATTATATTATATTAATTTTATAACTTTATATATTACGAAAATGTTTTAGAAACATTCTTGATATATTGATGAAAATGATTCAATTTTTAAAATTATTTGATTTATAAAATGATATTTGTGTATGATAGTTTATTTAGGGAATAAAAAAATTTTTTTCGTTTATTAGATTAAGAATTTATTAATTATTAAATTTTTATTGCGTGATAATTTTTTAATGTTAATTTGTGATTTATTTAACTTTTTTTCATTAAAATTAAGAGATATAATTTAATTTAATTTTATTAAAAATATTTGCTTTGATTGAAGTTTAAAATATCAAATAATTTAAATTATTAAAATTTAAACTAACAGAATACAACTAATAGAATGTAATAATGTATGACTTTATACATGTATGGGCATATAATTAATCGTCATATTAAATTATATACTTTTACACATCATAATTTTTTTAAATTAAAATTTTAAACATGTCTATATTTAATGAAACATAATTCTGTGAGCTACAATAGTTTTTCTATGATAAAAAAATAAACATTGTATTTTTATTAATCTTTGTTTTAAATAAAGATACAGAACGAAAGAGAAATTTAATTGTTGATTTTACAATTATGAAATTCAATTAGAAAATTGGAAGTTAATTTTAATATGTCGTTCAACAATCTTATAAATTTTAATTTATAATAACTTATTAGTATAAATATTTTAGTTAAAAAATTATTGAATACTATGTATATTTTAATTTTTGTTAAAATTTACGTATTTTAAAAAGTGAACTATTCTTACAGTTTTATAGATAATATATTTTTTAATATATGTTATGGTCTAAAATTTATTTCTTTTGTAAGAAAATCGTGTTTGTTTATTAATTATTAATAACAATTTTATTTTTCAGTTTAACTCCAGAAATATATGATTACCAGAGGATTTTTGTTCATAGATTTAAACATATAATAAGAATACCTAAAATGTTTAGATGGCAAATGAAAGTTAATCCATTTAATCGAAGATTAGACGAACATACACCGAAGTATATTCCAAGGTGTAAGAGAAAAACTTTTAGAATTAAGTATGAGAAGACATTCTATCCCACAGTACGCAAGTCGAAACCAGTTCTAAAGGTTAAACAGTATAAAGCATTCTTTTAATATATTTCATACATAATGAATGTATGATTGTTAAATTTGATAAATATGATTATTTTGTAATTAATTAATAAAATTATATTATTATTTATAAACATACATTATATTTAAATATTTTCGCATTTATTTGTGTAGTACCTATTATAATATGTATAAGTCGCTTGAAATTATTGTTAGATAAATCAATGTAGATATTGAGTTTCTAAATATAATCGATATAATTTGATTTTTATTAATTAATTTTTTTTAAAAACGAAAATTATACAATTTTTATAATCTATACAGAATCATTAGAAGTGTTTTAATTTGAAATAAAATAAGATATTTTAGTATATATTAAATATTGTAGGAAAAATTTAATTTAGAACAGCTTCAGTTATAAATATAATTTACTTATTGTCTGAGTCAGTGATATTTCACAGACTGGATAAAAAATATATATATTAATTAATCCTTTTGGTACAAGCTTTTCTCATTACAAATATTTTATTCGATAATAGTATCTTTGAAAATTAATTTTTAAACAATTATATAATTAAATATATTTAACTAATTATTTCCATTAGTTTGATAAAATCAATTAAAAATATTTTTCCAATGCTAATTTATTTTTTTATTTTTTTTTTTTTTGGTATATCTAAATACGTATGATAATGTAATTTTCGTAATATAATTTACAATTTTTTATTTTATTATAAATACAGAAGTTTATAATTTAAGTTTATTTTATTAATCAATTACAAGTTAATAATAGGTTTCTTATTTTAAAATTTTTTATTTTTTATATTTTAATGAACTTTTTTCAATAATACAAAAATTTATAATGGTTTGGAAAAATTCTAAAGAATAACTTATATAGAATATTTTATACAAAAATTATATATATATCTATCTATTTTACTATTATAAAAAAAATAAAATTAATTTATATTTAAAGTTTTTATAAGTAAAAAAATATATTTTTTAAGATTTAAGATTTTAGTATAGTATATTTTTATATATTTTTATATTAATATAGTAAGTTTATTTATTGATTATTTGTCAACAAAAGTAGATAATTATTGTTTATTCAAAGTTTAAATGTAAATTCTACAATAAATAATAAATTTTACAGTTATAAAATGGTTTTTTATTTTTATTAATTTAATTAAAAACATAAGTAAAATCTTAAATTAAAAACATTAAGTATTTTATTAAAAAATATTAATAAAAAAAAAAATAAAAAATTGTATAAGCACTACAATTGAAAATTGTAATTCATCGAATAAATTTACGTTTATTTTTATGGCTTAGTTTTCGAATAAATTAGTAATAAAATACTGTGGAAAATTATGAAAAGTATTAGACGTGAATGTAAATGTTCGTTATTTAATAAAATATGATGAATTTAATAATTATTTAATTATTTTTTAAGCTTCATAAATATTTTTAGGAATATTTTCAGAAATATTTTTTATAGCAGCCAAATCTGATTATAATGATTATAGATGTAAACTAGAATTATAATTAAATTGATAAAAAGTCTAAAAAGACAAGTAAAAACTGATAATATTTATCAAAGAAATTATTTTTTAATATTATGAAAAGGTCCTTAAATATAAAAAAAAAATAAAATGTAAATTTTTTTAGTTTCAGTTATAATTTAAAAAAAAATATGTGTATTATTGATACTTTAATCATAAAATATATTGATTTTTATAACTATTTTAGTATTTTGGACAATTGAAGGAACAGTCGATTACCAAATTCGTATTTACATAATTCATAAAGATTTTAATAATAGATTAAGTAATTATTAATTTTAGTCGTAGTTATTTGTTACCGTTAATAAAATGAACTCACATTATGAAATATATTTTGAAAATTCAATAATAAATTATTGTATGATATTTAAGGAATTGTTTCGAATATTCATCTTATTGGTTCTCATTTTCGGGGAAATCCAAAATGCTGATAAACTTTATCCAAGAAATCTCAATACTAATTCTTATTTATCTTATTTATTTTTGTCAAGAATAATTATATAAAAACAGCATTCTCCGTAATGTGGATAATTTTAGTTGTAAGATTTTATTAGTTGGTGAATCTAAGCTCAGACCCAATGAATATAAGCAATAGCTTTTTTGATTATTCCTGTACGGCGTAAGAAGATTTTCATGATTTGTGCATGCTATTTATATTTTTTAAGATTACAAAATGTGTTCAAACTTGAAGAAATCAAAGTCAACATAAACATTTGAAAATTATTCGAATATAATAATAATAATAATAATGATAATGTTAAAGATGATGACGACGACGACGATGATGAAAATAATAATGATAATGATAATAATAATGATAATGATGATAATAATATTAATAATAACAACGACAATATAATGGGTTACGACTCTACATGGAATAGTATTATTCTTATTATTACTGTTCTCGATAGTAAACAAATTACTAGGTGCAGGTATCAGTATTTTTTTTTTAAAAGATAGTTTTCAATTGTCTATAAATGCATTTTATAAATTGTTTGTAAATATCATATTTCACTAAAATAACAAATAACCTTAAAAAAAATACAAGCTTAATTGCAATATACTTGAATATTAAAAGATAATATTAAATATAATAATAAACTACATAATGTTACATGAGTATATATTCAGCTGCAATCTAATGTATATCATATTTATACTCTGGCATCTTCACAAAAAAGTTCTATAAGAAGTCAATGTGTACCAAAGGAGAATATTTAATGGCTCAGTGGAATCTTTTTATTTTATTCTGAAAGACCTCAAGAAATAAAGGTGTGCTTGATGAGAAATTAAAATATGTACGGTTTTTGTAAACTATAATTATATTTGACGCATTGATTCCAATTGTAGAATGATAATTCAGTATTTTTTTAATAATATTTTGATAAATACTCAATATAAAAGACGAAGGCATGAATCGAGTAAGCTATGTCCTACCGATTAATGGGTAAGTCACTGATTTGTTACGTAGGTATAGCTAATATATATTATGGACGCATTACTATTTATTTAAATAATCAGACATTATGTTTTCTACAAATATATAATCAATAAAAAATCCTTAATATTCTGGGAGATTGATAATCTTAATACATTGGTGTATCATTACTCGAAATAGGATATATTCTTAGATGCATAATTTGAAATTAAGATTATGTATAATATGGTTGGTATATCAATCATTTCAAAAAGTATATTTTTATTTTAATAATTTTAAAACAGAAAACTAAATGTGTTATAACATTTTTTATACAAATTTAGGTTTATTTAACTGTATTTTAAAAGTGACAGATTATTAAAATACATAATGTATAACAATACAATATTAAACTAGAGCGAATTTATATTTATTCCGAATTACGAATATTAAAAAAAGCAAACTTATAAAACAATGCATACTATATATACAATTTATAAACAATTAATGCGTTTTTATTTGTTATTAATTTTTGCAAAACTGCTACATATTTCGATAGATTATAAAATGAGTTATATCATCATAAAAAAAGATATATAATTATTGATTATCTAGTCTCATTAATTTACACGAATGTCGTTTACTTATTGTACGAACATTTTAATTCTGCATTCCTGTAATTAATATTACAGACATATTTTTATGTATTTATCGTAATTATATAATACTATATTTACTTTATAAGCTTTTTTTAGAAAGGTTATTGTTAGTCGGAAAAAAATCACTTGATTATTATAGAAATAGCACCATTACATAGGATAATATAAAAATGTATAAAAAGAATTTATAAGTATTATCTCAGTGATATTACGTACAAGAAGTAAGGTATTCTGTTATATATCAGATTTAAAGGTTTACGATTAATATTTTGCGATAATTAAAGTTATTTTTGTTATTGTTAAATGGTTTTTGAATTTTATTTACTTTTCACGATATGATGTTATAAGATTTAAAATGAGATTTTGACGAAGTGATTTTAAAAGTAACTTAATATAACATTTCAGAGTTTTATGAAACTATCTATATGTATAAATATATTTATTTTGGTAAAAATATTAGATTATATTTTTGTATTTTATCTTTAATTTAATTACATACTCGCATACATATATATTATTATATAAAGTTAGAACTGTTGGTAATCTATCATATGTAGATTGTAATTCAGTTATAATTGGCCGAAAATTAAATAATTTATCTCAAATCTGAATTTCCTTTGTGAATTATAATTGATAATTTACAAACTTGTAAATATATCTATATGGTTTGCGCATAAAAGAGCACAATTAATAATGAGTGTACAAGTGTATGCAATAATTAATTGAATGTAAAAAGCTTAGTAAACATTAATTTGCACATACATCGTATTAAATAATTTTGAAATTTTAGAAAAATATTGCAAGTTAATTAATAATGAATAACTAAGGGAAAAATATTATTATAATTTAATATATTTATATTATGCAAATTTCATAAATATAAAATGTAACACTTTTTATAAAATACAACTTGTTTGGTGCTTAAAATTTATTTATAAGAATATAATGCGAGGTCGTACTTTCGGAAATGTCGTTTTTTTCTATTGATGTTGCATGAGAATTTCATATATTTTACTCGGGAAATAAAATTAAATGCAAATGAAAAATACATTTATAGAATAAATATTTTATTATGTAAAAAATTTCGAAAGTATTTAAAAAAAATTTTTTTTTCTCGAGGATAAAGAGAACGTATATACATTGATAGAGTGAACGAGAGAAAGTAGTTAGTTTTGTAGTAAGTGACTAGATTTGTGTTTTTTTCAAATTTAACTTATAAAATACAAGCGGTTATGTAAAATATAAAAAAAATTTTAATTTATTTATTCCTTACTTAAATGGTCAATTGTTGAACCAAGCTTGAGGTAAGATGGGACTCTGAGAGATCAGTATGATAGTTGCACTTACAACAGAAAATGAGGAAAAAATGTATAAAAATGTGATTATATTCGAACACGTATAGAAAGTGAGTTTGCGACTTTAAAGCGTCAAATTCAAATATACTTTTTTATACATGATCGTTAGATTCTGAGTACAGACACTTTAGTTTAGTTTAAAATTTGTAATCACCAGCACTTTTTTCCCTTCTTCCTTCCACTTTTATGAATATTATTACTATAATATTGATACAATTAAAAACATAATTTCATAATAATATATATAAAAATACAGATTATAAAATTGAAGATTTGAATTGTTTTAGAAGACTTTAATTATTAAAATAAATTTTTAATTGAAGTTTATGTACATTTACGAATATTTAATAAAATATAATATTACTTATGTAAATCGTTAAAAAAATATATTTATATAGAATTATCATAAATAATAAAATTATAAGTGTGTAATATAGTTTTATTTTTATTATTATAAATAACGATGGACCACAAACATTTAATATTAAAGATTCTGATGAAAAATGACTGATGCTTGTACTATCGATATAAGATAAAATCAATCGTTTATTTGAGTCATGATTTTTGATATTTTCGATTATTAATTAAATTTTAAAGGTTTGAATAATTTAATATTATATAACTATTACAAAATTTGATACAATTATAAAAACTCAGAAATAAAGATTTTCCTATTATTTTTACTTGAATCATTTTTAACAATATTGAAAAATAATAAACTAGAACGTGAATGATTATAAATTAGGTAATCTGTTTTAATTTATTTGATATTAATTTAAATAAATGAAATTATATTAAGTTGCCTTATAATTGATTTGTTGTTTAAACACTTGCAGAGATAGGCCTTTTCTGGAACGAGAGGATATTTATCTGAAATGACAACCCCTAGGGAGTTACGTCGTTTCCGACACGAAGATGAGATATTCCCCGAACCTCGATAACTGCATCTTGCTATTATCACCACTAGCTCATTAAAAAATATCTGTATTTTATGTTTTTTTACACTTTGTGTCATTGAGCCTTAAGTGTTTTTTTCTATCGTCCTATATCTTTGTCGGCATGTTCTAGCATGTTCTGTAAAAAACTATTTGTTCGTTAAAAATGTATATTTTTATAGATATTTTTTGTAAAAATTCCTAACTCAATTCGAATAGTAAATAAAGAATAGAATACTATTATGTCACATAAAAAGGTGACCTACTCTAGAATCGAACAATGATAAACGTAAAAAGCCAAACAAACATAAAGAGTTAACAGTAAATAAAACACAAAAAAATGCAACGAAACGCAGATTTACGCGCTAGAATGAATAATAATGAATGAAAATCGGTAGATAATGAATAAAAAGAGTATCTAAAACGAATTTTTGGCTATTCTGGTTGAGTCTCGACTAGCGCTGATAAAAATAAATGAGTAATAGTATTAGAAGAAAGTAGAAGTGATAGAGATGTAAACATGTGAGATGTGAAGATTGAAAAAACGAAGTAACAGTAGAAGCTTACGGACAGAAGTCAGCATTTTATTTTATTAGGATTTAGTTGGAAAAATAGGATAATATTAAGTATATACACAATTATTTTTCTTTAAAGTCTAAAAGTATGAGACCAATAAACGTATTTAATTATTAATAGAAGTGAGAGTCTTGCTTTTCGATATTTGTTTGAGTGCTCAAAATGTCCTGATATCTTCAAAAAAATCTCTAATAATAATAATAATATATATATATGTATATATAACTTGCAAACATAACAATAAATAATATAATTTATATATACTATTTTAATATTATCACTAAATCTTCAAAATTAAAATATATATAAAAATTGTTGATATTAAATTTTTTAAAACAATCAATCTTATTTTAAACTTTAACTATTTATTTTTATGCCATTGATTAAAAATAATTAAAAAAGTATAATTTTTTGAAAGTTAATGAATAAATATGAAATATTATTGCAAAAAAAATTTTATGGATGTATTGTATAGATACAATGTAGTATTTTAGAATATAAATAAGTACAAAACTACAGAAAGCTTTTATTATATTTGAAGTATAACATATATATTTTTAAAGAATAGTAAACTTTTTAATTATTACCAGTAATCTATAAGTAATATTCTTAAAATTCTTAGAATTATAATGATTAATCAAATATAAAATTATTATTTTAATCATTCTTAGATAATACAAATAAATCAGATTCTTTTGTTCAATTATTATTCTTAATACTTTATACTTATTTTTTACGTCTTCATTGAATCCTGCAAATTTTTTACACAAAATTAATTTCGTTTGAAATACACTTGCACGAAAATAATACAAGTGTCTGAGTTTTTTAAGTAATAAGTTTAATTTATTTAGAAATATAGAAAACAGTTAATTTTCAAGTTATAAAATTTATTATTTTATTTTGAAATGCTCCAAGATATTTATTACTTTGCAGTTGATATGTGTTCTCAAATTAAGCTATATTTGTAAAACAAATTTATCTTATTAATTTTAATTTAATAATTATTTTTATAAATTTAATTTTAAAATTTAATAATATCTCATTATTTATATTAAAGTCATTAGTTATATTAAAGTTAATAATTTGATTTCATAAGTTAAAAATAAAATTTTTTTAATATATTGATGTCATATTTTAATTTAATCATTCTACAGTTGGCTTACATACACATTATTTAATTGATCAAAGAGCTGAAAATATATTTTCTTGAAAATGGAAAATTTAATTTCAGAAGATATATAAATTGAGTATATAAATTTCCAAATTAGAAAAAGAATGATTTTTTCTTTACATCTAAAAAATTTCGGTAACTTTTTATGATTTTTTAATGTTTGTTTAGATACCTCACGCGACGGTAGGTCTTAAGAAACTCCTACATTAGTAAGAGAGCGAAAAAAAATTTAATTTTAGTTTCTGTGGAGTTCACCAGTAGTTGATATACAAAATCAAAATTGTCATCGAAATAAAAATAAAGCGACGATTAGTAGGTTGAGAAAAAGATAGACACGCACATTAGGCTGAAAGGAAAGAGAGAGAGAGAAACATAGAGAGAAATAGATATTGTTGTGTAAGAAAGAGTGTAGGAACATCTACTTCCTCTTTTAAATATTATGGTTTTCGTGTTACGTTCGTCCCGGTATAACCGGGTGTAGTTTTTCGGGGTCGTGATCCAATGGCCGCTGTTTGGTTGAAAAAATAACGTATTTTCTAAAGCGCGCGTTTTTTTAAAATTCAATTCACATTTTTATAAAATTCAATAAGTATTTCTCTTTTCTCACTTTGATTCGCTTTCCCCTCCTAGTTCTCCCTTCATTTAAAGTTCCGTTTCCATGGATACCTCCAGGGAGTGCGTGCAGCGGGAGACTTTGTTAAATCACCAAAAAGATAATATACAAGATATGACTAATTGCATTGTGTTATAAAATTATGTTGTTCCTGAGAGAAAAATGATGTTACAATTTTCAGACCTTTTTAAGATAAATATATTTAATATTAATCAAATAATATAGTATGTAATTAATGTAATTAACTTAATTTAGAATGCTTAAAAAGAAGTTTTTATATTTAGCAAATAAAACAATTAAAAATTTAACTGTTATTCAACGGTGGCCCAGAAATATTTGTTAAATTTATTTATTAATAAATAAATTTATTATTAAATATTTGTTAAACGCTACATATAGACATAAATAAATAATTAAGTAATGCAAAATAGTTAAGAGTAAGTGTTTCCTTTTTTATTATAACACAAAAAGTTGCACAATACATTAAAAAAAAGAGAGAAAAATTAAAATAAAGTCTTGTAAATTTATCGATGAATAAAAAATAGACTATTGAATTCGACTCTTTTATAAAGCTAAAGTTGTTCATTGTGGTAAAGGAGCAAGAAAGTTAAATGAAATACAAAGAAATAATGAGAGAAAAGGATATCCTTATACTGTCTGTACGCCAGAGAAGTTAAGTTTCTCTTACGTGCAAGCTTTCTCCTCGTTTTCTTATCAGGGGATTAGTAACATTGCACACGAAGCAGTGGAATCGCGAGCCCTTGTATTCGAGTTTCTAGTGCTACCTGCTATCTGTAAATACATGGTGAGACTTGTGGTCTTATAGGGTTAACTTTCGCTTTCAAACGATGTTGTGAGTGAAGAGCTTTCTAGAGGTCGTCAGATTCAGAGCTCAAGCAAATAGACCAGGAAGAAGTGTATATGTCTAAAATACTGCTCATTATTTTAATAGGGTAAAAAATCAAGAATCTTTTCCCTCAGAGTTGTCAAAGGTATTGTGCGTATCAGAATATGAAATTTTTTTCAAGTACTTACCGTTTTACATACAGGGATATACTTGTCGTTTAAAATTTAATTAGGCTTATGTAACGTTATATGAAGGTAGTTGGATAAAGAAGGTCAAGAATTTTTTGACTGCATAAAATGTGCCCGAAAAATTACTTTTTCATTTATGATGCTGAATTAATTTTCTTTGCTGAAATGTACTTTAAATTTTATTATTTATTAGAAGAAAATTGTAATTTAATGTCTATTTGGTTCTCTTTTGTCACATATGCTAATCATTGCCAAATATTGTGTCGTTTATTAAGTTTAATACAATTATAAATTGTTCTTTTTACTTAGGTATTAATACATTAATATTTTTAATAAAATACTAAATTTTTGAATAGGTGACTTTTTGTAAAACTTTTACTGACAATATTGCGTGATTGTGGTTTAGAAAAAAACTATCTCTGAACTTGTTACGATAAGAAGTCGTTTCTCTCGCAATAAATAAACCACATAGTGGGCGTTTCTCTCGTACTTGGCATCAAGAATGATGTCAACGTTTTATTACTATTAAAAAATAATTCATATCTCTTAAGATTAAATAACTATCTTTACTTGAAAATCTTAGGCAATGTACTTAAAGAGCGCTTCATTCCATCTGAGAGTTGAGTCAGTTTATTTCTATTTTTAAATTATTAGTTTTAGTCTCCTTATCTTGAAATTCATTTCAATTTATTTGGTCATTTCATTTTATTTCAATTGTGATATTGAGATACTTATTAATTTTCCATTAATTTCCGAATTAATTTGGGTTATTTAGTTGTCAAGGTGAATTTTTTATCTTTCAATAATTCCTAGTAGAGAAATTACTAAATAATGTTTCTAGAGATAAGGAAAGAGTGTTTATTCTTGATAAATATTTAATAATAATTTGAAGCTTCAAATCAAGGTCAAAAAATTTGAACGAATTAAAGATAAAAATTTAGTTCAAGTATAGTTAAAGTTTAAAGAAATTTTTTAAAATTGCACGAAAATATTACACACAATAATTAGACGGACAGTTGTCTTATTATTTTAAATATAAAAGTAGAAAAAAGATCGAGGAATTTTTGATTGATGTATATTTTTTGAGATTCTGGGCCAATATGTTATTATTTCAGTACACTCAATTCGTTTCATTATTTTTTTAAATAAGCAGCAGATATTTTTGTCGATTATAAGTTGGAATTTTATTTTATAGCTTTGAACTTATCAGTTCAGAGCTTTCATTTATAAAAATAATTTATAAATTTATTACGTTATACTGAATATTTATGTCTATCTTGGATTTCCTATTGAATATTGTAATCTGTCTGAAAACTCAGAGGTTATTGGTTTAAGAATAGGAATTGCGTATTGCGTGGGTGGTAGGTGGAACGCAATACATGTACAGGTAAATGTTGTTTTCTCAAATTCAATAAACTATGGTATGGGGTGCTTATTGTCTAAATTTTGTATTACATGTGCGTTTAAAATTAAAAGAGACTATCATTTTAAAACTTTGTAGACACGTTTCTTTGTTACATTGTGACAACAATACAAAAATATCAACTCGAGTAGTCATTAGAACGAACTATAGGGGGAATATATTATTGCAGCGTGGAAAGAAAGAGGTGTCATTACTATGGTAGGGACAATGAGGGTTAGTACGCTACCATTGTTAAGAGAATTGAACGGATATCTTCTCGCTTGCTTGCTAGTGCAAAGAGAGCTGGTCCTTAAGCTGCAGTTAGATGAGGCGGTACGTGGGCAAACATTGGTGAAAGTGCTAAAACCCAGCGGGTAAGGAGTATACGTGAGAGATAGAGTCTGTACAGAAACTGGTGCTTGAATGCACATGGTACTTAAAAGCGGCGTTTCCTTCAAGAAAGCGGGAACTGTGTGACTGCCGAGTGTTCTCTCCTACAAGCGCGAAAGTAGCATAGGGGAGCGAGTGTTTGAAGTGACAGTACTTGAGGACGAACTCGCTTGATCGTGTAGGAGAATGTATATTTGGTTGGTAATCTTACCTTCAGAGGGATTAGCCTCAATGCAAGTATACACTGTTTAGCTTGGTGCCACAGATGCGTGAAGCAGTTTTCCGTCGTGGAATGTGTTGATTGCTGACGTTATTCTGATAGCATCTTAGGTTTTTGATATTTTTGAGAATGATATTTTGAGTAGCATTCTATAATTCTAAGAATCTTTGGGCTATGATATTATGAAATTGTAATTTCCTGGTTTTGAAGGGCCTAATAGTCGAGAGACGTCATTGCCAACTTAGAAAAAGTCTTAGAAGTTACCAATATTCGAATACTATGCATATATTAATTTGACATGATATAGTTTATAGTAAAAAGATTACTTACAAAAATATATTTAAGAATTCTTTTAATTTGCATTGTATTATGTTATGATTTTATAATTCATCGTACGTAGAAGTTACCAATATTTGAATACTATGTATATATTTCCTCAATATACTTCTATTTACTTTGAGCTCATATATATATATATATATATATATATATATTCATAAAAAAGAAAAATTTATTTTTTGAATACAAATTTCTGAACTACGCGTTTTAGCATTGAGTTTATTTCATTGATTTTATAGCTATTCTAAAACCATAATTTAAAAATTAGAAAACTCCATATTACGATAATTTTGAATTATAGGGTAAATTGAGAGGAATATTATTAATATATGTTTTTATATATAATTTTTTTTATATATTTATATATGATCGATAGTCGTTATCTTCAAAATACATGTTTTAAATTCGAATTATTATGATTATGTTTTATGCATAAATGTTTTCAATTTAAGAGAACGATGAATTATAAAATCATAATATAATACAATGCAAATTAAAGGAATTCTTAAATATATTTTTACAAGCAATCTTTTTATTAACTATATTATGTTGAATTAATTTTTTTGAATATTTGCATACAAATATTTATATTAAATATTTTAGAATTTCTATACATTATATGAATAGCTTGAATTTTGATGAGAAATGCCATGGATCCTTTTGTTCTCTATTTATGAATAGATATTCATGATTCAAATGAGGTTTATACTATACTTATTATGATGTATATTCTAAATAAAGTACTGCTTTAGAAAAAATATCGAGCGTGCCAAAAGAAATAAGATTTCATATGATGAATAAATAAAAATATTAAGTCTAAATTTTACGTATAATTTCGGTATTTTATCTTCGTAATTTTTTAAATTATTTGATCTTTCATCTGTTGAATGATTGCATTATATAATTAATGAAGTTTCGATTAATGGTTTTAATATTAGCCCGATAATTTAATTTGAAGATAATTATAATCCAAATTGGTGATCAATTATTAGCATTCACAATTTCATAATATATTATATTTAATCGATGCATTTATATATCGATAAATCACATTCTAATTTTAGTTTTCGTCAGATTTAACGGGAAGGTTGTTCAATATTTGCTAAGCTTAATATTAAAATTTTAAATTATGAGTTTATTTTTTGAAATATATAAGATAAAATAATTTTTGAACATAAAGAGAAACTAAAAGTTTTTTAGAGGCACGCATAATACTTAGAGAAGGTCATGCTTATAATCAAACAAACCATTTGTAAGATTTAACCTTGACCGCGGATTATACTGCAGGATTAGAGAAATTCACTGAATTATTTACTTTAAAAATCGTATTTAATTATTTAAAATTGATTTTCTATTCTTTTAAATTTGTACTATAAAATATCATGAAAGATAAAAAAATTATGAAGTCAAATTCACATAATTTTATGTTAATAATTGCTTTTGTAATTATATTTTGTTCTAAAAGCTATTTTTTTTATATTTTTTATATATATAACTTTATTATCAATTAAAAACTCTTATTTCTTTTAGTTCTTCTGCTACCTTTGATATTTATATAGCATTTTTAAATACGTATATACATACAATTATTTTGTAGGCAAGGGTATTGCGAATTTCTTATGTAAATAAAAGTATAATTTTTTAATTTTTTTCTCGTTTTTTTTATCAAGACTTTGAAAAAGTAAACATAAAGAAAAAAATTTGAATCTCTTCTAAAAACAGTAAAGAAAAATGTAACAACTGTTGAGTTCTTAACTGTATTCGATTTGTTCTTCAACTGTATTAAGTACCCACATTGCTAAAGCAATTATTGGTATTTGTGAACAACGTTCTACACAAGTTTGTCGCTTTACAAGTTGTTCATTATAAATATCAAATACATACAAAAATTTCAATGAAATCATTTAACGCTTGAATTTTTCAAATTCAAAAAGTTTTTCATCGATGATTGCAAGTTTCATCGAGGACAATTAGAACGATAATCCCTTGAGGGTACCCAATAAACACGGTTGTTGAAAAATCAAAATTTTCTTCAAGACAATATGTTGTTTTAAAAAGTTTCAAGTTTTATATTTTCAGTAGAAACAGCTTACTGAATAATACAAACTTTTAGGCGTAAAAAAATAAGTTTTATCATACAGATAGTCTTATGTAAAGTTTTAACAGTGTTTTTCTTTAAATCATTTGTTTAAAATTGGTGAATACGATAGTTAAAAGAAAATAAAGAAACTGCTCGCAATCATTTTTCTATATTAAAGAAAATTCTTCTAGATATATAACAAGATTATTAAAAATATTTAGGTAGCTATATTTTTAAGCTAAAATGTTAAATAACTCAATAAAAAATTTAATTTGCTCAAATTTTCTATATCTTAAAAATTAAAATGTTTTATAAATATATATATAAGGATTATACGTTTTTATTAATAAAATTTACCTAAATTTTGTTTTAAAAAAATAATACGAGTAGGATAGTGTTTACTCTTTTTAAGTTTGTCGAGAAAGTATCAAAAACTTATAGCTAAAAATTATGTTCACGAATATTTTAGATGATTACAATTACTTTTAGTAGTTAAACGACCAACAAATTGTTTGAAAAATTTGATTTTTTTATTTTCTAATAGAAAATTCTTAAAATAGATTTTTTTAATGTTAATTACCAATTACGTAATGTTATTTAATGAATCTTACTGAAAAGTGTGTTTGATAGAAAATATCATAACATTCTTAAGAATTTTTAATATAAATTATGAAATAAAATGTATTCATATAACCTCTTTATGAATTTTTTGTATTATTTATTAAAGAAAATGTTTGTATTTCTGAAATACTTTTGAACAGATTTAATTTTATGAATTGATTTATAGATTTTTCTAAAATATTATATGATTTTTAAATTAGTATTTGATTTTACTCAAATAATATTGGATATGACATTTTCTTTAAAGAAATAAAATTCACACAGAGAATATATAGTTACATTTTTACCTATACTCATTGGATGAAAATCATATTAACATCTGTGATTTTCATATAATTTTATTTCGAAAGTTTAGAATTGAATCACAATAATAATTAAAGTATTGTCATAATTATGCTTAAAATCTAAATCGGCAAACGTAACACGTTTGATAGGATCTTTGAGTTTTCTCAAGATGAATTCAAGATTGCATTACACGTTGAAACATTGGTCAGTAAATGTCAATTCCATGCAATTTGATTTGTTTACAAAGATAATATCATATACACCGGACTCTGGAATTCGCACTGTGTATATTAGTGTTTAATACAATGATGTGCGAAATCGATGCAGCAGATTGACTGCTATAATACGTGACAATAGAATTGATCATATCGATGTTTCTATCGTAATATTAGAACGTTTTTTAAGCTCAGTTAGCTTAGTATAGTTGCGATTTCGAGTTTCAACAGTGAAAGAAGAATATCATTTCATGGACTTGGTTCTATTAGTGAAACTTGATTCAAATATGATGTAAAACTCTTTCTTCAAGAATATATTAGATTTATTTGTTATAGTGTACAGGAGCTTGGTACGAATTTATTTACAAATAAGCTCTTGAATGTACGTTGGGAATAAATGCCGACGAGTGCTTTCTAGCACTCAATAAGCGCACTTATTGTTGCATAAAAACCTATCGATCATCCTTGCGGAAGCAGTGAAATTGCATTTCCAGCAGACTACTGTCTGTGGGGAATAAACCATTCGCAGATTGTGGTATATTGGATGCCTTTTTTCTCCAGTATGTCGTCCTCTATCATTGCAATTTTCGAAATAATACTTTAAACGCTCTTAATATTTTTCTCTTAGATCCATATTAAATTAATGAACAACTAAATGTTAGTCAGGTAAAATCAATACGTATAGAAGAAATCACAGATTTTATTTATGTTTTGGATACATTTTTTTACCTATAAAAATTTATTTATTAAATATCAGTAATTTAAAAATATTTGCAATTTTTTTCTTCATACAAAATTGAATATTCAAAATAGAATGAAACATACATTGCCTGTATTAATCGATTTTATTGAAGTTTTTATTTAATGCACTAAAATTAGTATTATAAGAGCATAGTTTACACAAAGCTGTATCTTATATTAAATATTAAATACTTTTTATTTATTATTTTCATTTTATATTCAATTTATGTGAGTAACACAAATTTTTTCAGTTATAAGGATATATTTCATTAAAATAAAAGTTCGATTCTATCTTCTACTGAAAAATGGTAGCGTATAAGAATATTAAAATACCTCAATATGTATACCTTTATAAAATGGTAGATTGCAGTATTATGAATGTGAACTGCAACAGTCGTAAATGTTAATGTTCTTTATAATATATTGTATTTTTATTTATTAATATTGCGATAATTGCGATAATCGAAGTAAAAAATATTATGTATGCCTATTTTTATCAAAATTCGCTTTTATGCTGTTATAGAAAACATTTTATTTTCTATTGTTCCGTTTAAAAATATTTGATTATTTTTGGTTAGATGAAAGAATATTGATATGATTTATTTTTAACCTTTTAATTTATGAATACTTATTTGAATTTATGAAATTATATTTTTTTCATTTTAGTTGATTTCCATAGTTTACTGGAAATAATTTACATTTATTTGTGTATAAGATCAAACTTGAAAGTGATGTTTTCGAAACATTTTTAAAACTTTAAAAAAATGAATTTGCATCATCTCTTATAAGATTTCTCTTAAACTTGTAAGGGATATTTTATAAAATAATTTCTGAACAAATTATTAAAGTCTTTAAGATTTAGAAATAATAAATATAAGTTTTATAAGTATATTAACAATTTTCCAAATAGAGTTTTTAGTTTTATTGAATATTTATTTTGTTTAAAATTTTGTCAAAGTAAAGATGTGCTTATTTAATCATTGTTTTAAAAAATCAAAATTGAATTTGATATACAAATTTCTATTTTATTTAAACAATTAAATGTAAAAATTTTAAAGTATTTAAATAAAACTGAGTTTTTTATGTATTTAGAGTTAAAGATATTTTAAGGAATTTTTCTTTTCTAATAGAAAAAAAGTTTAGATAGGATTCTTTTGTTAAATAAGAAGTTAAAGTTTAACTTTCATATCGAGTGTGAACATTTATCGAATGTAATATAATCTCTAGTCAATGTAATTTACTCTGCGACATTCCTAAATTTTATTGCTTTCCAATAGAAACACAATTACAGTTTTATCGACAACATTTTTCTTTATACATACCGTAAATTTGAAGCTTGCGTTATAAATGCTGTATATATTGAAGCACTGTATTTCTAAGTAAGTAGTTAGAAACATGTTTGTTCCAAAATTCACGTTTACAAAATTTTTGTATACATTTTCAGTAAATTACACATAATAAAAATAATGTAAAAAAACGAAAAATGAAACAACTTTTGTTGCGATTTCGGTATTTTTATAATATAAAACGTATTAATAAATTAAATTTTTTCTGTATGATGCTATTGCAATAGATATTTTTTCTATATTTTGCGGTATCCACGCACAATGTATATGTGCGTATCATCAAATTTAAGCACAACTTATTAATATATTCGACACTCGTTTTTAAATGAATGCTTATACTACTAGGTATTTTATTTATATTTTCCCAAATATACATAGAATAAGATAAATATTATAAATACTATGAGTTTCTGTAATTTTTGTAGAAGCGTCTAACTTTTATAAATTTAATAAATATGTTTAAATATTTTTTTTATCTTTTTTATCTAACGTTTTGAATCGGATTAGTCAAAGAATTTTTATTTTTGTCTATATTTGAGAATATGTAAAATAAATTATTAAAAATTCGAAGTTTTTTGAACTTTTACTAATTATTTTAGTCTTTTCTGATTACGCATAATATAGAGATATTTCACATGATACATAAGAGCAATTAGAAGTTCATAGTTTTAAAAATTTTTATTTTTAAGGATTTAGTATTTTTCAAAATTATTATTTTTTTTAATTATGCATAAAATAAAATGAAATTAAAAAATAAGGATTATTACTTTGATAAGAATATACTTTTGATAAGGTTTATAAAGTTATAAAACTGTAATTAACTTTATAAAATTAACGATTTTTTGAACATAATAATAAACTTTAAAATCTCTTTTCTTGTTAATGAAATTAGCAAATAATTTTAAAGTTTTATTAGTATATTTTAGAAATATAAATATATAATCATGATATATTAATTTAGTATCTTCTTAAATGCTTCTATAAATTAATTTGATTACATAAAGCTGTACCTTAAAATATTAACTTAGTACCTTTGGGTAAGTTATTTGACTATATCTGTTTAATCTGTAATATCTACTAAAACAAAAACTTTCTATTATTTATTATTCATAATCTTATAGTAACAATATAATCATATTTTATTATAATAATCGCTTAAGTGCATGTATTGGAATGATACTTAGAAAAAGAGCCTGAAAATTTTTCTTAATTTTCTATTCTAGTTACATAATATTAGAACTACATAATACATAATTGTAGATCATTGGTAGTAGAATTATGTTTTAATTTTGAAATTTCATTTATTACGTTTAATTTTAGATTTAAATACAATGTTCAACACAAAAACAATTTAAAGCAATATAAGCTATTTGTATTATTTTATTTTTCGGTGAAGTTTTCATATTTTATTTTACACGATATATTGCCCTTATTAAAACTTTATTGTATTCAAATATAGTTTAATTACACATTACTAGATTGAGTAGAAATATTTAAAAAATTTTACAGTAAAATAAAATTGTTTTATGAAAATGATTTTAAAATACATATAAATATTAGTGATTTTTTCATTCAGGTAAATAAATATACTTACAGAATTTAAGTTCTTATATGATTTTATGTACATTATAAAGATACAACAGCTTTGAATATTTTCTAAGCTGAAAAACATTTGCAAAGATAAACTCTGTTTTTATTAAATTTTTATTCGGAATTTATTAATAGTTTGTTAACTTAGCTGAAAGTTTACTAAAAAAGTTATTTTGTTTTGTTTAAAGTCAGAAACAAGATATGTATTTAGAAAATTGATACACGCTTTTAGAACAAGAAATGCATTAAAAAGTTAGAAATTGATTTATAAATTATTTGATTAATTTCACATTATTATTAAATTATTCAAGAAGAAATCATTTTCGTATATTATATTAGATAATTAAATATACGGCATTGCTTGAAGGCTTAGTTTCTGAATTACAGTGCAAGAATCCGCTAATTACTTTACTCAAGTTTGTTTAGTTTCATTACGGGTGAAGCTCTCTATAGATAGAGTTGCGTGCTTATGCTGGAGTTTATACTAATAATAGGTTATATGCGGATAAATACTCATAATACAATATAGCGTATTATAAAATGTAATACAATAATAGTAATTTATTAATTATATTTTCCAATGTTTTTAATCTGATGTTACAGATACATTTTTACTTCTATTCTTTTAATAATAGTAAAATAAAAAAATTAAAAAATAATATTATCAATAGTAAAAACTATATTATTTAGAGAAATTATTTAGAGAAAATTATCACATAGATTTAAAAATTATATCATTGAACAATCGATTTGAACGAATTTGAACGTTTACATGGAATCTATAAATTCGTTAGATACATAAATTAATTTAAGACCTTGTATAAATAATCTTTTACTTGAATACAATAATAAATAAATTTAATCAACTTTTAAAAATTTGAAATTTTTCTGGTTTTAGATTTTGATTTACTAGAAAATGCTTTCATGGTAATATTGGTAATGTAATTATTGATATTTTTTATGGTTTCACATTATAATTAGAATAGATACTGTAGATATAAATCAAATAGATTTTAATTCAAGGAATAAGGATCTAATGCACGAGTTGCGTGCAAAATAACTGTCTGACTTAGATAAAATATGTTTCCGTATGTTCTTTTCGTAATTTGTGATCTTGACATGTCACGTTGTAGTTTACTATACCATCTAAGTTGTTACAGTCATTATATCATTCCTTCTATTTAATATACTTCATCACTGCTTGAGCTATAAGAATTAAGATTTTCTAATAATTGCTTCATTTAGTTAAAAAAATAAAAATGTACTTGAAGAATTAAATTTTTTATCTTCAATATTTATCACTATTCTACTATGTATTTACATGTATGTGTTTGCCTTTATAAATTAGTATAAAAAAATGTTTGGTATTTAAATATAATATATCACTGCATATATCACTCGATGGATTGAGAAATATTTGACTTTATTCGTGCATTTAGTAATTTTAATTTTAATTTTTAGTATAAAAATTTCTAATTATCTTTCTTATTAGCATTACACAGGATTTACTTAAGCCATGTAATATATTTTAAAGAGTTTAAGTATCTAAAATTGAAATCTGGCTTAAAAATTTGCATATTTTATGAAAAATTCCAGATGTTGAGGCTAATTGCTGAAAAAGCTAGATTATTTTTTCGATTTAATTAGTAGCAAAAATTTGCTTCATCACTAGCTTGTAATATAACGTACGGTAGTTAACTAGAAAATATGTATTGTATATTATATACAGATAAAAATGTCGGTTCTTTTGTCGGTAAGTAAAATCTATATACATATATCAGCTTACTTTATCACACGTAATAAACATTAAAAGCTTTCTTCGTTCTTTAGTATATAATTTAAAAATAATCAAATAAGATTTTCTAATCAAGATCA
Source organism: Platyscapa corneri (assembly GCA_018907185.1). Lineage (NCBI taxonomy): Eukaryota > Metazoa > Arthropoda > Insecta > Hymenoptera > Agaonidae > Platyscapa > Platyscapa corneri. Next base: position 646,913 of record JACCHW010000081.1, read on the forward strand.
AAATTGTTCTGATTTAAGCCTGACAATATATATTTACAATTAATTGATATCGTGTTCCCAAGACTCGATGCGATGCAGTGTGTGTATGCGTCGTGTTTCTCCCTAGTGAATTGCTAAACCGATAGTAATGCTAATGCGCGGGAAGTCATGAAACGATGAACTGATATATGCATATGGAAGATGGGGGAACAAAATAAATTTATATGAAAGTAAGATTGGTACTGATTGTTGCTCGATAAGAACGTGCGTGCGTGCGTCAGTGCACGCGTATGAGTACTCTCTTTCTATCTCTCTCCCTTGATGTATGATTTTGTGCGTGTGTTTGTTGTATGTGTAAGCGCATATCTTTACAAAAAAATATTACTAGTTGCTGGTGGATAAGGAAATTGGACCATATTAATCAGTGTAATACACGTGTAGCCATTGAAGTGCCAATCATTTGTATTGGATACGAAAAACTTGCTATTATTATTATACCTATTGCCGAAAAGTTTTTTTGAAATTTGAATTTTTTATCTTTTTTTCGGTAATGGCCCAATGATATTAGAGTAATGATATTTACTCGTTACACGGTACGGATAAGTCTGTGTAAGTTAATGAATAAAAGCAATTATTTGAATTATTAGAATTAAATATTAAGATGACGAAGTGCAATTTTATCACTGACTATGTCGAATAATCTTTAATTTTTACTTTTTTACAAAAATGAAGAAGAAACAGATTTGCATATATTTGCGGAAATACTCATTATAGCTCAATAAAATTTAAGATTTTATTTGAAGTGCAAAAAGTAAAAGAATATAATGTAAAGAAAGTTAACCATTCATTTTTCTAGTTTTTCTTTCGACTCTTTTAAGGAGAGTTGTGAAAAATATGGCCGAAGTTGACAAACTAATATGAAAGATGCATCTATATATACTTGTCATGGCATAATGTATTTCTTCTACTGCGTAATTTAGTCACATTCATGTTATTCATGTGTTCTACACTACGTCAGAAGTTACGTATGATTTTTACATGAGTTTTTTTACGAGATCTAATATATTGTAATAAGACATTACATTGTCGCCTTAACACCGAACTCACTTAACAATCAGCAGATGGGAAAATTTTACGCTGGTGCACTCATTAAACCTTGAAATCTGTGGATTACAAAGTTAGAGAAACTTACGAAGTCTGACCATTTACTTTAAAAAAGATCATATAGTCGGAATGGTGCACAATAATAGTTTAATTTTGTTTAGGAACAATAACAGAAGCTGTCGTATTTATTTTATCAGTTTGCAATATATTCCCAATAAAGTTGACAACTGATACATTTTACCTATAAAATTTTCATTTAAATGCATTGTATAGACTCAGCAGTATAAAAGTATTTATTTTTGATAACTTATATTGCTGAAAAATGCTATTGAAAATCTACTAAAAATTTTATAAGTACTTTTTTTCTGCTGATGAGTTTAATTAATATCCGAAGAGTTTTTATACATTCAAGCAGCTAATCTGTTAAAAATTTTTACACAATTGTAAATACTATTATTTAGGTTCAATGAAAAATTATTTATTATAAAATTTGTACAATTCTTTCCGTATATATTTTTTGTTACATTTTCAGAGTTACTAATGGATGGAATTTAATACATTAGCTTTTGTATGAACTATATTAAATTAAAAAATTCGGGGAAGAAATTGGTTGTAAATAAAGTGCACTAAAAGCCCACTCTTTATATGATAAGTTTCATTGAAACTCAATATTTTTTTCAGTTGTTACTTTATAATATAAAGAGGATGTTTTTATTTTTAATCAATATCCTGAGTGTTGGAATATTTGAAAGGTGGTTTTGTATTATCGCGAGCTCGTTATTATTATGTATTAATTTGTAATTACAAAGTGGGAATCTATAATGGTGAATGTAACTTTCGAAAGAATATTATAGCAACATTGATTTTAATACTAATTAATTTAAATGAATAGTGGAGCTTATTTTCTGTTAATTGTATTAAAAATTAATTAGTGTGTAATCAATGGATGGATATTAAAGGCTTTTTATTATCAAAGAGCCATCATTTTCGTGAAGTTTACCAAGCAATCTTTAACGAATACTGAAGGCTTTTTTAAATACTATTTTTAACCATCACTGAAGATTATTTATAATTAAAAAACGATAATTGGGATAAATTAGTTTTAATAAAATAACTTGATTGCGCATAAAAGTTAGTTTATCTGACACTCAGCGAGCAACCTAGCAAACATACAGCAATAAAATTAGTACTAAGAATTGGGATTAGAAAGGATGAAAGTGGCTCGGGAATTATCGTTATTCATGTGCATCTTATGGGCGGTTGATACCACTCAAGTCAGCGAATTAACCAGCGCACATTTCGCGTAGATTTATTGAAATCCCGCAAGTCTAAGCATTACGAGGGCTGCGTTATCTTCGCAGACGTTTCGCGCGTCGATTCAACCTCAATTATCGGCCTGAGATAGAATCGCATCCCCGGTTAAGCCTTGCTCACGAAATCCGCGTAAAATCGGAAGCCCAACGGCATGGTAAAACTGCATTTCCGGGCGGGAGGGATTGCGGCAGAGTCTAGTCCAGCCCCTCTCGTGGTTTGCGCCACATCCGGGCGCACGCGGGTCTGGCTCACTACAGCGAGGGTGGTTCGGGCGCACCTCACGGCAAACCTCCCCCGGCTTTGTATATCCAGCATAATCTTTCGTGGACGTTTTTAGTACGAAGCCAAGACCGAGGTGCAACTACCTCCTCGAGCGTTTATTTTGTCGGGGAAAAACAAACAAAATTTTCACAGGGGTGCGTCTCTGTGCTTGAAAATTACACGTCCCCCTGGAAAGCGCTGCCTCTTTCTTTTTTGCCTCCGTCGACGTATTCTTCGCCAGCTATTACGAGGATATCGTATATTTTGTAGCCCTGCGCATATTAAATAAGGCACTACTGCAATGCTTACGTGTAATGCGATAAATTCGAGAATTATACTGTGTTGCTGTTCTCAACGTCACAAAGTCTCTGATTAGCAAATTGCGGCTTTCTGCAGAGATACTTGTACAATTTGACAATGAAGAATAATCAAAAATGCTCCTTTAGGCTACCTTCAGGATTTATGGATATTATTTATATAAAATCGTTTCTTAATTTATTTGAGCGATTTATTTTTGCCGTAAGACCTGTATGAGTGGCTATTTCTATTAAAAAACTTATCGACTGCCTGTTCTTCGCGTATTTCCCCAGATCGCGGCCAATCACGTAAACTCAATCGATCATTATATGTATACCATGTTTGTTTCATAGAACTTCAAATATTTAAGAGGAAACACTACTTTCTCAATTTAATAATGAATAATTTAAAGAGTTTAAACAATTTTTCAATTTGTGAGAAACTCAAGTTTAACCTTATAGTAACTTTTAAGTAAATATTTTATTAGCGCGATTTATTAAATTTTATGAAACTGTCTTTGGATAAGTTTCGAAGATGTTATTGAAATATTCAGTCAAAACTTTTTGCAGTTTCAATTATATCACAATCTTCGGTAGCAATACATTAAAAAAACTTATTATATTTTAAGCACAATTAATTATTACTGATCAGATGAAGGAAACAATTTGTCAATAAGGCTAAAGCTTGAAGGCTCATTTATGTTTATTTTTGTAAGTGCAGTATCATCAGTTTGATCTATTCAAGAAATTATGTTAAATCTATACAGATTATTTCTTTCAAGTTAAAATAGATAAAGTAAAATAAAATGATGTGAATTTTTTCTCCTTTGATTAACTGTTATATATATTATAAAAACACTTATAATTTATTATTGTAGCTTAAAAACACACAATTAATAATCTATAATAGAATTATAAATACTATAATAGATCTAGAAATGTGATTTTAAGTATATTTTCCGGGCAGTTTTTCAAACTTAATGATTATTTTACGAAAAAGTATAATGTAAAAATCAAAACTTTTTGATACAGATTGAACAAGAATGAAATAATAGAGTAATGATCGATGTAATTTGTTTTATGACGACGATTTTTTATTTTGGTACTGAGATTTATCGAAATAAAATCTTAAGTAATAATATAAAGACCTGGAACGAATTTTGTTATAAATTTATAAGTTTAATAAGTCTTGGAATGAATATAATCTATAATTAATATTAATAAGTGACTTGAAAATATCTGAATTGAAAAAATCTGTATATTTGTTTGCAATGACTTGTGTATTGTTTTAATAAAATATTATTTCATAAAAAAATTTAATAATTTATATTTTTTTATTTCTGCATTATGTATTTCATATAAATGCCAAAATTTAATTTAAAATAACTTTTGATCTAGTATAATTAATAGTTTAATCGAATAAAAATATATAATAATATTGGTTAAAATGTTGGTGTATCATTATATATAATTTATATTATTAATTTTTATATTAAATTCAAAATATTATTTGGATGAACCATTGCTATTTATTTTTTCTTGTAGTTCTTGTTCTTAACTCATCTATCATTTTGTCGGCACCACTTTATTTACTTAAAATAAAATAAGGTAAAAGAAATTGAATTTATTTCATATTAATTTTCGCTCTATTTACAGTCTTTATAGTTTCTATTTTATTTTTCTGAATTATAAAATAAAATTTTGAGTTTTCATGATGTATTAAAAATCAGATACAGTTCTTTTCTATTATATAGGTTAATAAATTAATAAATTCTAACAAAAAAGAAACATGCTTAAAAAATATGTAAGTATTATACTGATGCAAAATTGCATAAATAAATTATAAAATAAAATGATAATTATAATCAATATCTATTATTAGAATTATAAGTAATATCATATTTTTTAATTAAAAATTATTTTAATTTTAATTTTTATTTTAATTATTTGTAAAACTTATTTTTATGAAATGTATTACTATCAATCATCAAAATACGAAAAAGTTAAGTGATTTTCTGGTTGAAAGTTTAATTAAATTTTAAGCAAAATTTTAATATTTCACGTTCACCTTCATATTATTTAATAAAAATTTAATTATAAATATAGGTTAGATTTTTACTGTTAGATTTTTACTATAAGATTTTTGCTGTTTGTAAGTATACTTAGATTATTAGTTTATGTTTAGTGTTTAGTCATTGACTTTTTTTTTAGAAGTTGTTCAAGCTTCAGAACCTTTCATGTTTCCTATTTTTAAAATAAATGCAAGGCCTTTCAAAAGTATTCACTAAGTATGTAGACACCCTAAATAGATTTTCCCAACTATGTTAACAAAATTTCTATTAATTTTAAAGCTCGCATATGATAACATTTCCTAGAAATGCTGGTATCATGTAATAACATTTTTCTGGAAATATTGGGTGTTCATAAAGTGCTTTTTAGAAAATTCCGTGCCAAAATTTTTTTAGTTGATATTATGTATTTAAAAAATCTTCAAAATGATAAAGTTAATTATATTTACAGTAATAATTCTATATAATTACATAGTTATTAATAATCTGGCAATTGCAGCAAAAGTATATATATATATATATATATATATATATATATTAATATAAAAAAAACAGTCTAAAAAACTATTATTTGGTATTATTACCAAAAATAATTGTTAATTTGTTAAATTTTATTATGTTTACATATTTGTATATTATAATTCTTAAAAATTTTTCCTAAAATTTATTTACAGAACTTAATAATTTATTGAATTATACGAACTTTTTTCCTTTTTTCTGTATTCTATGTAAAAATCTCTTTTATCAAGGAAAATACGTGGTACTTAGAAGAAAGAAATAAGTTTTTCTTCTTTTCAGGAAATGTAAGGTATTGTAACAAATATGGTATTCGAAGTCGATCAATTCGCTTAACGAATAAAATAAAAGCAGACCTTGAAGATAAAGTTGTTACATTAAATTTAAAAAGATTTCGGTTTTTCTTAAAATGTGTACACACAAATAAATACGGACAGTATAATATCTCGACCTTAACTTAATGTACAAAAATTAAATTGAAATTCTTTTTAGAATTTTTTCTGTTTCTATGACTTTGAATATTCTGTACAGGATACTTTCAGTAGATATTAAAATAATTGTTTGTAAAGTCATAGTTTATATTCCAAAAATGTTGCTATAAAACAATTGAATTTGCATCCAAGTTAATTAATTTTTTTATATTAAATACAAATATTTAAGAGCAAATATGTATTTTCATTCTTATATTTAAATAATATAATATATTCATACTTTTATTCAGATTTTACAGATCTACGGTGTAACTCTATCATTTTGTTGTTTGTTTAAACAAGATCTGAGATTACCTTTTTTTTTTTTTTTTTTGACATTCGAGTCGATATATAATCCTGAATTATGAAATAAATAGATTAAATAACAATGATCGAAAAATGATTAAATTTCTTTTTCTGGAAATCAAATTTTATCTTGTTATAGTATAAGTTGTACGAAGGTTGAAATTAATTGTGTCACCCGAGTGGAATATAGAGAAATGTAAAAAGCAAAATTATAAATCTACTTAATCATAATGTGACAAACAATAAAACATACGAAAATTTAAATAATAATATTATATTTTTAATTAGTTTTGCACTTTTTATTGTAATATTCTGACATGTTTTTATTAATGTAATATAAAACATGTCAAGGGAGCTCTGCTCGCGCCAAGTTTGTCTCGGTGAGTGACAAAAGTTTGTCCTTGATGCGACTGCAAAGGCATTTTGCATAGTCGTTCTAATTTCTCAGACGAGCAGATGATTTATTTCGTTCTTCCACAGAAGGACGGCTCGACTGGTTACAGTCACCCTGAGATAGGCGGTTTGATAGTATAATAGTGTAATGAAGACGGCCTTGTGTTCCGTAGAAAAGGGGCGGCGGGCAATTCGGACGGATGATGATCGTGGCTCGGAGCTGGTGGATGATTTGAACTCGTTAAGTAAAGTAAGGAAGGAGGAGGAATGTATCTCAGTTGAGAAGGAAGTTAGCAAGCGTCTGAGCTTGGACCCAGAGAAGCTATAAAGTTTTGTTCTCGGTCTGTGGTACTGACACTTGATGAGCGTTTGGAAGTAAGCAGGCGTCCATCGGATTATTTAGACACCATAACGGACATAGGATGTGCTTATTAAAAAATGAGCAGAAAATAGTGCAGGAAACAAAAGAAGATCAAGCGTAAATTTTGTAATGTATGCGTTTGTTAAAGTGGTAAGATGCAGAAATGTCAAGGCGAAACTCTTTAAAATATATTTATGCAATGATTTATAAGTGTGATAATATATTTTGCCGCGATTGTAACAACTCATAAAGGATATTTCTCGCAAAAAGTTAGAAAAAAATCTATTTATCTTCGAGCAATAAATTAAGACACAATAAATTTTGATGGGAATTCCAAATTTACTTTATAAATAATCGGACCAAATAAAGTAAGGTCGTAAGCTTGTGTATTCCAGTTGATTTATAATTTAAACATTCATTTGTCATTTATATTAAAGTAAAAGTGTAGATGAGAACTGATTTGCAGTGCTTTCATGGACGAAGAAATCTGCGTTTTCACAGGTTGTAGTTTATTTAAGTCTTTTGTCTTTCAAAGACAAATACTGCTACAATTTGCTGCTTCCATAACTAGCTCTAATTTCTCATGCTAGTAATTTATTAAGTTATAATGCGAAGAATTTGACTCTTTTATTGAATACAATTTTATTGATGTAAAATTATTCGTCACTTGGGACGATTAATTACGTCGGCGCAGATGTGATAATATCATAATGGATCATAAAATTGAAAGAAATTTTCGTTGTCAACATTTGCTGATTGATCACGTAGAATAGAAAATAAATGTTTGTCTCTGCATCATTCTTTCTTTATTTCTACTATTCTCCTTTTTACCCAACTTTTCTCTTTTCTCCCTATCTCTTTTTTGTCTTTCACTCTACTTCTTTTTTCTCATTTTTTTTTCGTTCACGCTGAGAATTCAACGAGATGCAGAAAACGCGACGCGAATTTAAATTGTCTTTTGTTTGAGGATTTTACTCTTAATTCGTAAGAAGCAGACATTAATTGAAGAGAATATAAAAAGTCAGTGCAAATCAAGATATCATTGCCGAAGAAAGTTATAAAATAATTAAATAAGTTAATTTATAATAATTTAATTAGAACTAATAATTAAAACATTAAAAAAAGAAATGTACAATGTTCAATTGACTCAGAAAGAAATAATTATTTAGATTTGTCATCAAAATCAAGATAAATTATTTCATTCAATTTTTTGAGTATGACTAAAATATTAAAAGATAGCATTGAATTTTTCTTGGACTACAATCAAATTGATCAAGAAAATTTTTCTAAAAATAAACTAAGGCAAGATGTAACTTACATAGGGACTTAACTTTACACAGGCAAGAAGCTGAAAAAGAACCGATTAAGGTTCTTTATTATATATATATATATATGTATGTGTGTGTGTATGTATCAATCTAGTTTAATTCAAAAATTTTGTTTTACACTTGTGAACGAACTTGATAACATCACCTTTACCGTACTTTCTACTGATATATTAAAAATGATTAAATATTGATTTCACACTATATCCAAGCACCTAAATTAAACTTTTACTAATTTTATTAATTAAGAAATATGATAATTATTCATTATTTATATACTATTTAACTAAAATTATTATAATTATATAATTAAAATTATTATAATTTTTTCCATTATTATAAATATTCTAGTTTTATTCTTATAAATTCTTCAATTATTTTCTGATAACTGTCGAAACAATTACTGTAATAATACTGTATCGGAAGTAAATTTAAAAGGAATAAAATTAATTACAACTAAACAAGTCATCACTAAAGAAAAATTATTATATTATATATTTAACAGTATTTAGAAAATTGAGTTTGTAAAATGAAAATATTTAAAATATTTAATAATGTGTGTCTAATAAAAAAAGTTTATTTTATTTTATGAAGTTTTAATTTAAAATATCTGGTTTACATGTTAATTTGAAAAAGCTTTTTACTACATCTTGTATAGATTTAATAAGCTGCGTTAGTGTTAGTATCGTGTTTAAAGTTATTTTTCTACGTTCATCGTAAGTTAAAAATTGTTTTTCCATCAATATGTAAATTTAAATTCTTCATTTTTTTCGTTCGTTTGAAGGAGAACGTGTAGAAAATATAGTAGAATACTGAATAGCATTAAATATAATTATGTAGAAGGATTGATAGGTTTTTTCAATTTGCTTAATAAGGTAAATTTGATGAAATAATTTAAATGTATTTGTTTTTATTTTACGAAATAAGTAAAACCCATTTTAATATTGTATTTTAAAAATAATTACATAATACATTAAATTGTGTAATTTATATTATATTTTAATTAGAAAATTTGTATTTCTTGTTTGGTTATATCATTGGCGTTTTTTAAATGCTTTTTTAAGAAAAGTCGTTCTCTGCTTAACTATGTGATGATATTAAATAAATGTAATTAAGATATAGGATTTTATTTGATTGGATTAAAAAATTTAATATTAATGAATATTAATATAATATTCAGTAAAAAAATTTTCTTATGCTCTCTCTCTGTTTATCTCTGTGTGCTTGTCTTTCAATAATGTTAGTGGTATTATCTCTGTAAAAATACAAAAAGATAAGTGCACAGCCTTATGGTGAAATGCTGTTTTAATAATTTTATTTGAATACTAAATTCATGAATAAAATTTATTAAAAAGCAGATGTATATATATATATATAGTAGCAGAAATCTAAATATGCAAAAAAAATTGAAGCTTCGTGAATATTTGCATAAGTTATTTGTTCTCGAATACTAAAATTGACGCAATAACCTCAAGTTTATAAATTCTAATAAGATGAAAAATTATGAAATATATTTGAAATATTAATTTTGAATCAATATTTTCTTGAAATTTTATCTCCGACTCTTACTTTACACGTTTCACACACATGCTTTCCATATAAAAATGCAGGACAATCTGCAGGTCTGTCGAAGACATTTGTAAAATGTACCATAATCGGAACAAACGTCTTTCGCTCGGAGAAAACATTGAAGTGAAGTATCTTCATCGGTATAAAACACAGAGATAACATTCTTAAATTTTAAATTTAAAAATAAAATCGCAACGTCACAAACGGACTGTAAGTTTCAGAAACAGGCTTGGGCTTTCACGACAAAGCAACAAAGGGCCAATTCTATTTTTTGAATATTCTTCCAAGTCGCGCCATTGGTTTGACAATTCGTAGGATTTCCATAATACTACGATCTCGAATACGTGACATTAGAGATATGAATATCGAGGATGCACAAGACTGAAGAAGCAGGAAAGCGAGGATCTGCGAACGTGTTCTTCCCTACGAATACTCACGCCACCGATGCAATTTTCCTTGAGCGAATGTTTCGCGTCGTGTATGTGCATATGTGCAAGGAGTTACGTGTACGCTCGGACTCGTGTGTGCGCGCATGCTTAGGTCACAGAACTCGTAGTGCTGACACGGAAACGAAGCATCATCGTAAGGTTACGCCGATACCATATGCACGTATAGGTTAATAAGGTAAATTTACATGGTCTTAAATAAATTACTAGTTTCAAACTTTTAAATATCCTTAACTTTCTGACTTTCAAGACATTGCTCCAGACAACTGCGTATACATATTTTTACATCTCTTTTTCTTATTGATTTTCATATTTGTACATTTACACGTAAAACTTTTGATCTCGGACAGTATGTTGCATTGCTTTCGCGCTTGTACTTTACGATATTTTTTTCAATAAAACTTTATTTAATACATTTTCCCTCCAACAGTTCGGCTGTTACGTATTTATTAAAAATTCTCGATAATATTTTCGGTGAGTATTCGTTGGTTGAATGAAATATTTGTGGAATACTTAGTCCAAAACTATTATTATATTTTTGCTGCTAAAGCTCGAGCTTTAATTTATTTTACAACATTCAGCTCTACAAATTATGGAAATCTAAGAACACGTGATACACATTATACGTAAGTAAAGGTATAATAAATTTTTAGTTCTATACTTTTTCGAGCTAATTGTAATTGATGTCTTTATCTTTCCATTGGTTATAGGACTCAATCTTTTTTCTTTTGAATGAAATATCTTTTTGGCTCTAAACAATTGTGGAATAGCTCTCATTAGTCTTCCCGAGGCAGGATTTAACCATCGGGCTTTTCTTTTACTCGTAATTTATTACCCTTTACTTTTTCTCTTAAAATAAGCAAGATAATAAAGTTCGATTCGATATTATACATATTAATAATGCTTCTAGTATTCAAACGTTTGAAAATACGACTCAAAAATTTAATGAAAAATTACGTTACAATGTATTTTTGCCATAATTCGTTTACTCAAACATAGAATTGCTTATTTATATAAATGTATGTAAGAGATAAAGCTTGTACTTTTAAAAGTGACATATTCAATTCTCCGACTCCGATGTTTGTACAGTCGTAGGCCTTTTCCCTTATCTTCTTTATGATGTATTACGCACGTGGATTCACGTATCGTCTCCGTCACATATATAACTCTTTTTCCTACTTTCCTTGAACGTGAAAGGCCATTCAGCATGTTGGTACAACTGATAGATAAAAAGCAGTTGGTTCTTGGAAGAGGGCTCACTTTATCATAGAGTGATTTGAGAGTTCATCATTTTCGGTACAATGGTTAAGAAATTTTGTCTTTTGCAATGTCGATGAGAGAGGAAAGGAAATGCAAATTCAGAAAGGACACGCGTGACATATATGCGGTTTTCACAGGTACTGTAACTCATCAATGGGCGATGTTTTTGTTCATGTGCCCGAAACTGTCGTCAGATTTAATGATAGAGATTTGGCAATTTCAACTTGAAACCGATAACTAATGAAAAATTTCACCCTCCAAACGAGCTAAGTTAAGTTTGAATATCATCGGCAGGCACGTTTGTAGTATCGGAAAGGTTACGATCGTAAGCTTGTTACAACTTCAGCATGTAAACAGCAATTTATTTGTACCGGAATTTACCGTTAATTGCTTTAAGGTCTATTATGCATTTTAATTAATTGAGAAATACTGTACACTTCCTATAATTTACGATTGACCATAATTTTAGCAGTAAATAAATACGAACAATGAAGGACTACTTTTACATTTTTTTAAAACGTATATAATTCTACTTAAAAACACACATTTCAATTTAAATTTCTAAGGAACGACTTAAAACTTATATTCCATTTGAATATTATATATTATCCATTTAATCTAAGTTTTAATTTTTTATATAAGCTTGTCATTTTTATTTAGGTCGTAACTTTTCTTCAAAAAATCTTTAATATTTTAATGACCGCTTATGCGCAGTAACCAACGATTCTCAATCCTTTTTAATCAAAAATATAAATCGTTAATATATTATGAAAACATTTTAAAATAAATGAGTATTAATTTATACAAGTAAATTATAAATATAAAAATATAAATAAATTAAACTGTATATAATTTAAATTTAAAATATTAGATTTTTACCATGCATATACAGAAAACTATGTTATTACGATTTCAAATTAGTTGAACTTTTAATCTTTTTATTTATTCAAATTCTAAAATAAAAAAGGTCTATTGTAATGTTATTTAAAGACGTATATTATTTTCTAAAAACTATTGTTTCCCAAGAATTGCATTATAAAAGTTAAAAATTGTTGCTTTTAAAAAATCGAAACTTTTCATACGTAGGATATTTATTTAAAATTTCAGAAAAATATTCAAATACAATGTAAATTTACCATTATCTAATTATTAAATTATACATGCAGCAGTATCCTTGCGTATCATTTTTATTACATTTAATAATATAAAGTCTTATTCTGAAACTAGATACTTTTACAATTACTGCACTCACAGATTCCACAGTTTTGAGTTATTATATTATATCCCAGCATAATGTTAATAGCATTATGATATTAATTTCTATACTCGCGAATTTATGATGAAAGCAGTAATATTTTAAATTCACTTAATAGCAGTATACTTTACAGGCTTTTTGTTAACTTGTAACGAGTATTAAAATGTCTAGCTCTATGTATATAAAGTGTTTTCTAAGTAACTTTAATATATAATTAGTTATAATAAATAAATAGTCAAGCATTGCTTTACAATATTGGAAAACAGTGTATCATTAAAAAATTTTACAGAATGATCATAAATCTCCAAATTTTGGAACTGAATATTTGTAAAATAAATATCTTATGATAGTTATTAGTTCCAAACTTAACACTTATTTTTAACTTTAGTTTCAAGCATTTAAGAATTAAAATATTTGAATTTGAACACTATCTTATATATGTTCTTTAATTTCCAAATTATTCTGTCAGCGCTATTATTCGAAATTTTCCATTTTAAAGTTAAGAGTTTTACCGACAACGAATTTAAACTCAAATTACCAATTTAAGATTCAACATAGCACGTCCAATAAATACGAATTGTTACAATCTTTATCAAATTTTTAATAATGTTAAATTAAGTTTGTTAGTATTAGTTCTAGTCGCATGAATTATATTACAGTACAATTAGTAATTTCTTTCGTTGCATGTGCATCGAAAAAATTCTAAAAAGGGTGATAAGTAGCGTGTCTTTAGTTATAATAACACTGACAGGAGTGAGCGAAGCTTATTTATATTTAACCACCAGAATTTCGGTTTTTCTGACGTTCTTGCTCGGATTTGAATGTTTGCTAAAACTTTAGATAAGATAAGCATTGTTAAATTGTTTTCTTGAGAAAATACAAATATGAGCGATCACGCGGTACTTACAGAAACACACATCCCTTGAGATTTCTTTTTTATTCTCTCTTATATTCGCTAGCATTGGTACTTCTTCGCTTTTTGTCGTTTGTTTTTCTTCTTATCTTTGAAACTCTTCGCTCTCTTCTTTTCTTGTAACTCTAATTATGTTCATTCACAATATTAGGTAACACCATTCTAAATTTAAATTTTTAATCAATGGAGTAAATAATGTTTAAACTTGTAATTTTCAAAATTAAAAATATTAAAAAAAATTCTGTCTTGAAATTTAAAAGGTTTTTAGTAAACGATTGAAATAATATGACGTAAAAAGATGAAATCAAATATGAAAGTATAGAGAACACTAATCAATCAATTAAATCAGTATTTTATTTATTTCGCCTTTAATTTCATTATTTATTATATTTTAAAATGTACAATATGTCCTTTGAAACACATAACTAGAAATAAAAATTAAGTATTTGTGTAATATTAGCGGTTTTCTTGATACAAGTTTCTCACAATTATTTCCCTTACTATTTTTCATTAAATAGTATTCATAATATTATCTTATTTTTATCGATTATTTTCGTATATAAAAAATTACAATTAATATGCGTTACAGAAAAAAATTGGATTGTTTAATAATGCAGTACACAATGCACATAAATTAATCAAGAAGTTTTGCTCGATAATTTGAGATATTCAATATTATAGAAGTTAATTCTCATGACATAATTAAATAAATAAACTTATAAATTCTATTTTAAAATAAATGTAGTAGTTTGGGATAGAGCATTGTCAAAGTAATTTACTTTCTTTATAAAATCCCGTTTAATCTAGTATTGTTGATAAAAATCAAGTATCTTAGAGTGGATAGCAGCGTGCTAAAGCTAAAATAATCAAGCGTCAAATGCTTAAATTCGGAAAAGAATTTCTTTAGACGAGTTCGAGAGTTTAAAGTAGAGCAAATCGAGGAAATATCAGACCTTCTATCCGAGAGCAGCATTAGTGGCTTTACGTCTTCGTTTAATGTTTTAATGACATAAATGATCGAAGGCCCTCGCGAGTTGCCATGGCTACAGTTAGAAACGCAAATTCGAGATATTAGAATAGCATAAAAGAAAAATGGTAAAATGAGACAGCGGCCTCAATAGCTGCAATTTTCTTTTCTTGCAAGGCGGCAAGAAAGTGTCCGATTAAAAAGATACATATCGATGGGGATTCGAGGTAGTCGTGGCTTAACTCGAGGAGATAATGCACGGCTCTGGACAGGGCGAGTGCGCGGGCGCAGCTTGTACCGCTGACGTTTTACAGCTATTATTTATCGCCGCTTGGCACTCCTCTCATTCTGCGTACACATATCGATTGCGAGGCTCGTGTCTGTCTGCAGCATCGGGCTGCCGGCGGCCCGCGTCCGGGGTCCCGCCGCTATGACAAATCGTCGCCGCAATTGAAAGGGTGCGGAGGGCTACGGTGCAAGGCGAGGGGATGTACGAGCATTTACGTGTGGTGCTCAGAGCTACGCGCACGGCTACGCCCGGGGTAACAACTGCGCGGCTGCGAATCGACTGCTTGTCGGGCGCGGCTATAATGCGATGTGCCACGGATTTTCGACGACGGATTAACACGTTTGATTTACGTCCGCTAAATGTGCCGATGGATTTTCGATGCAAGCGGGCGCATATGTGCCGTTGACTTGACTACATTCATGCGAGCGGCATTCAAATAAATTTCTCCGACAGAATATAGAGAGGCTGGACCAGGGAACATTTGCTCAGGCGCTTGTCCTACTAAAAAGATGAAAGTTCCGTTGGCCAAGCGCTAATTAATGCGGCACCTTAGCGACGAAGGACGAGCTTTAGGTTAGCGTAAATTTTAGCACGCTATATTTAGACGTTTAAATCGTCTAACAAAATTCTAAGCTTGAATTTTCATATCTAGAAAGGTAAATTTATGAGCGACGTTACCGAAGGTAAATATACCCTTCTTTGGTTGTGCCATCTTTTGTTCGTATATTGGTACAACGCGTTGTCACTCATTATAAATAAGAAGAAATAATTCTCTTTTCAAATTAACATTCAATTTTATTAATGGATTTTAAAAGTGCTCACTAGTTTATTTAATTAGTTCCGGGCTCATATCATTTAACGCAAAGCCAGTTGTCACAAAGTTAAATTTTCAGTTTTAAAGGTAAACATTGGGAGCGGATATCACTTTTTAAATTACACGATGACACCTAAAAAAGGACTTTTCTTTTATTCTTTGATATATTACAATACATTAAAAAATTACTTGAGTACAACGTAAAGTATTTTCCTCGTATGTTAAAATTAAAATGAAAAAGTAATATACACGACTGAATATCTCTAAAAAAACTCCAATCACACAATCAGAATTGAATTTATAAAATCTATCCTAATTTAATTTATAATATCTATTTTAATGGTTACACATGCATATAGAGGTTATAAATATATGGAATAATTTTTCATTATAGGTAATAATATGTAATATTTATATAATCAAAAAGTTTAAATTATTAAATGTTACGATACACGAGTGCTGTGTCAATAAATTAATCGACTCAGGCTTAAAGTTACAACTTAAATTATTTTGTAATTATTTGTAATAGGAATTCATATGCAAATCACGTACAAAGCATCCACATTAGATTTTTAAATACATTTGATTAATGAATGGAAAGTAAATGTATTTATTATTTATAAAACATATCTGCTATCTACTTAAAGTTTTTGTTTTATTCGTAATAAAATTATGTCATGTATTGTAATTCTTTATGATTTCATTAATCGTTAAATGTTTTAAAAATTTGTATTTATATTGAATAAGTTCTTTAATTATTTATAATATTTTATGAGTATTTTTAAAGTCTTAATTTGTAATCATCTATTATTTAGATAAATTTATTTCCTTGAATCAAAACGTGAATATTTAAATAATTATTATAATTGCTTATATTACTTGTTTATAGTTTATATCATATTTAATTTGTTTTACAAGATTATAGTTATAATTCATATCTATATATTAATAAAATAAAGAAAAAATGTAAATTTTTGAAATTTCGAAGATTTTTTCAAAATAATTAAAAATATAGATTATTAAAATTATTTGAATTTAAATTAAATTGCGATATATAGCGTAAGTTCTATTTCTAGTTAATTTTGTATTTTAAATTATAGGTTTGTAAAACTTAATACTCAAGTTTTTATAAGATTGTATTTTTATTTTATCGTCTTTTACATAAAATAAAGTTTAAAATAAGCTGAATTATAATACAATATATTTAAAACTCTATAAAAAAAGTTTCGTATTGATTGAGAATGAAACGTAAGAAATATTGAAAAATTCTTCTTTAAAAATTCTATATCTAACGTCAATCATGTAAAAATATATTTTAACAGTTCTTCATGTAATATGTTACATAAAATTGTCCGTAAAACTTATATTGAGAATTTCACTAGCATTTTCTTATAAAAATATAAATATTATTTATAACATATCTTTCTGTTACAAAGTCGTAGTTTATTATAAAAATATTTATTAACTATATAAGTTATGTAAATAAAATTATACTTTTTTAATTTTTTTACGTAAAAAAAAATTATTAAGCATAAAATTATTAATTAGAGTTGTTCTTAATTTAAATTTTATTTTATATTTACACTCATCTTATTTTAATCACTATAAATATATTTTTTTTAGATTATATATTATTTAAAAATTATATTTATATATTTCTGATATTTGATTATTTAATACATAAATTTAATTATAAGTATATTTTAAATGAAAAATTTTAAATTACAAAGTTTTCTTTACGTGTATATTAAACAATGTATTGAACAAGATTTTCTTAAAGTTCTAGAAAGATCTGCAAGAAACTTTTACAATATGAACATTGTGACGGTTTGAAAACGTCATCTGACAGAAAAGTTTTTTATTTTAAAGTTCTTTTATATGTACATCAAGATTCTATACCTTCATTATAAATGGATAGATATATTTTTTCGAATATCATTCTTCTTTTTAAATATAAATAAAATAGATTTTATTTTTCGTAGAATATAAGAACTTAGACTGATTATAAATTAACTAAGTATTGCATGAACATATCGATGCTTTCTTTCAAATCATACAGAATTTATTATATTTATCTCAAATCTTTGTTTACATTTACAAACTCTCTTTAATATCTCCGTGGAAGGAAATCTCAAAGGAAAATGAGTTGGCACAACTTCACCAAAACGCTTTAGATTAAGAAGATTGGCCCAATAACGTCGATATGTAATAATTTAAATTTTTATTTATATAATAATAATTAAAATTATTGTTGAAATTAAAATGGTTGTATAATAGTATATATTTTATTTAAAAAATATTGATAATAATCACAAATTGAAATGTTACTTTCAATTTAAAATTGAACGCAATTTAAAATTTATCTTCTCTGGTATAGTCTGATTTGATATTCAGATGTCTATTTCAATTTCAGATGTATTGATTTTGATTTCTTATTAATATTAAAAGTTTTAACTTTATTGTAGATAAGATTTTCATTAAAAATTTACGTGTTAATTGCTTACATCAATAACGCATATCGTTTAACTCAATAAAAACGGAAAAGCTATTTATTGCATATAAAAAAAATTTTTGATATAGTTTTCAAAAATGCTGTGCATCTAAGTGTATAGGTTTACTAGCATAATAAATTAAATCGAGGATGTCTTAGACTCAGATCAGTTACTTTTTGTTTTCTTTTTAAACATCCTTGTCTCAAAATCAGATCGTTTACTGTTTTACGATTTGATTTTAAAACTTTATGTGTATTTAGGATGTAATAAATTTTAGATTCTCTTTCAGTAGTACAACTTTATAGAAACGGGAGTGTTTCATTTCATTTAAAAAGAAATTGTCCCATCTAATTTATGAAGATAGTTAATTATTTATACAGAAAAGTATTATGCTGAAAAATAATATTTTTATTATTACTGCCAAATATATAGGAAGAAAAAGTATTTATTCTAGAGTTCAATTACGTAATACACGTATTATATAACACAATTAGCATTTTTCATGTAACTTCATTTTATATTCGAGTTGGGTGTTTCGTAATACTTTTAACATACAAAGTACTTTATCAGTTCTAATTACATTTCTCGGTATGAGAAACAAATTTCTTCTAATAAGAAAAATACGGTAGATTCAAAGTACACATATAGTAATTATTTTATAATTCGGTTGAAATGTAATTTACATATATCCCTCAACTTACGTTTAATATAATTTTGTCACACACTTTTTTATTTTTAATTATTTATTTTCAAACTATTTTTTGCGCTGTACAAGTATGAATAAGTTGTTTATACAAAATTTCTTCTGAAACTATTCATTTTTTTCTTTTATGTAATTAGAACTGATTAATAAAAATGAAATTAAATAAACTTTTAATAAAGACAATTCAATAAAAATCTGATTTTGAGTGAAGTCCTTGAGATATATTTCGTTGAAGTTGGTTAGCATTTTTACATAAGAATAAAGAGCATCAAGCTATCCTGCGATAAGAAATTTCATAGTGTTGCATCGGTACAAAAACTCGTAATTCCCGGGGTGTTCAATGGCACTTGTCATCGGCTCGGCTTTTCGTGCCATTTCTTTCTACCAAAACTCATCGAACTTCCCAGTCGTATTCCCACGAGTTTAAAGTATTTTCTCCAGCTTTCCTTTACGGTCTTATCGTTGGTACTTTGACTTTATGAGTGAAGGAGACCAAGAGTTAGAGAGTGGGTGCAATAGATCCACATAACTAGAGAGCAAACGATAGAGCAAAAGGAGTGAGGAAATAGCAGCAGACGGAGAGAGAGAAAGAAAGAAAGAGAGAGAGAGAAAACGAGTAAAAAAGAAACGAAGCGTGCAAACACTACTGCTCTACCCTTTTTCTTTTTTCTTCTTCAACTTTTTGCGTTGAATTCTCAGCAATAAAACGGTAAACGTAGAATGCTTCAAGGCAACCCCAAGCTGTGGCACTGCAACAACTTTTTGTACCTGCTTAATATGTAGTTTCAGGAAGAATTTTGAGTCGCTCGAAAACAAGCAGCTTTCTTGATGACGACTAGGTCAAGATTTGGTGCTTTTTAAATTTTTATTTATTCGGATTTTTCCGTAAAAATTCCAATACAGTCTCAAATATTTCATTATGAAAGGAATTTAGATTTTTTCGAACAGACCTTCTGTATCGACAAATATATTTAGTCCAAATAAAATATTTATTTTAACGCCGAGGAAACAGAATCTTATATGGGATTCCGTTTATATTGGTTTCTTTTAATTAAAAAATGTAATTTTGACATTTATTTCGATTTTTCTAAGCTATTGATTTTTTTAATCACGTAATCGTGCAAACTTATTTTTAATGTTGCAAAATGTTATTTTCATTATTTTTATGTAAAATTTCACATTTATTATCTGTCCAAAACTGATCTCTTTCCAGCTTTTACATTTTTACAGATATTAAACCTTCAAAATTTCAGTACGTAACATTAAAATTCAAATGCATTAGCAATGTTTTTCAATTATCCATGCATGAAATAACAGAGAATACACGAGTAAGAATTTTTATTCGAAACGTTTATGGACCATTCGTCGAAAAATGCCAAAAGTGGTCAATACTTTCCAAGTAAATCCTCATATCATTTCTGTGGATTATTCAAAACATGACTTTTATACAGAATACCAGATTTGACTAACTGCGCTACTCATATTCTTTCTTCACTTTGAATTCGATTTGATTTTCGACAGTTCGTTCACTGACTATGTAATTACGTATATTTTGCATTATTCCCGAAAATAGAATAAATTGGACTGTCGAAAACGATTGTCTGCATGAACGATTATACTTCAATACCATGTATTGAATTCTCGAATAGTAGAAAGGAAAAAACTTAAGTTTTCTTTTGTTTTTCTTTTAATGCACTTACACATTCAATAGACAAGTACTTCTTATAATTATTAATGATGCTACAATATTTCAATGCAGTTGCAAAGATACTGAAACGTGCAGAAGTTGGATTTATTTTGATTTCATTATTACACTAAAAACCTTTACAGATGAAAAATGTCTATTAAAAGTTATAAGTATTATATTTATAGATACTAATCTTTTGATAAAAAATGTATGTTAATGAAGTTTTATATTAATACATATCAACTGATTTATTAACTAACTTTATTAAATAAGTACATGAATATGGATTTTATAAAACGATATGAGGAATTAGATATAAAGTTTACACTGCAACATTATTTTAATAAAATAAATGTGAGTACTTAACTCTGATTAGTTAAATCCTTATATTTTGTGATTTGAGATCTTTGTATCTTATGTTTTAAACTTTGTATTTATCTTTTAAATAATTTTAATTGGAAGATAACCTATTTTTATTAATTTATATGCATGTTTAATATTTGTCTAGTATTTTGTATTAAATTATAATGATTTACAAATTACGGGAAAATGTGTATTACGAAGTATTGCGAATTGTTTGATCAACTTATTAAGAATATTATTGATAATTGTAGATTTTATTTATGCAAATTTTTAAAATGAAAATTATTATTTACTAACTTTCAGTAGTACTGTAAATTCATGTTTTAATAAAATTTCAAGTATAAAGTGTTTGTATTTTCATTTATGCGTGTTAATTTTGTAAAGAGTAAATAAGAGGGCGTAAGCTTCTTAGTAAAAGTAAGGCAGAGATGAAGGCGTTGACGACGAGTCGGCTCGAAAGTAATATCGCGAGTAGCAGTATAATGAGAAAACATCGTAGTATAAAATTTGCAGTTCGAATTTATAGAATATTCATTAGTTATTAAATAGTAAACTTTGACACATATTTATATTACAATTTATAACTTGAAAACTGGGAATAATTTTACATTATTTATTTTCAAGCAATTAACATTTACTAGAAAACTTATAAGAATGTAATAAGCAAAAAGTAAATAATACTCTTGTTATTTTCCTAAATTTTATCGAATAATTTTAAAGTTATAAGTAAGTTTCATGTTATTATTAAAATTTAATGTAAAATGTCATGTAGGTTTATTAAAATAATTCAATTAACATATTTTCATTGAAAATATTAGATTTGTCTGACCGATGAAGAGTAAATGAAATTCTCTAATATAAATATATTTTCCTTCAAATATTGGGATGCTTATGAGCTGATCTTTTATTAAATGTATACGGCATATACTTTGAAAAGATTTTATAACGAAAGCGCGTTGCAGCATACGTCAGCTGCTGCTTTACATACACAGTTACTTTAGCTGGCCTATTATTTTATTTTGTTGCAAAACTGTCTCATTTAGCCAAGCTATTCGACGACTCTTACTGACTGCTTCTTTTTCCGTTCTTTTTTGCTCACGCTCTTTTCTTTCTTTATATCTGTCTTTCTTTAAGCTCTTTTCCCACTGTTTTTTTATATATCTTTTCGTTTTTATGTTTTTCGGTAATAATATTAAGGGTGATTCTCACTTTTTAACAACAGTTATTCAACATTTTCTGTTTCTTTTGTTATGTTTACATTTTACTTATTTTTGCGTGTTCTTTGCTGTTTATTTTTGTACAAATTAAAGAAAAATAAAGTTTTCACAATGTATTTTTTATAAAAAGAAGATAGTAAGTATTAATTTATTAAAAATTGCATGCTTGATATAATTGTTTATTAAACACAAAATAATTGGGGTGTACTTTGTAACTAAGTTCAATACATATAAAAATATATTTCTCAAAGATTTTGTGACAGAAATATTTGTACTTAATTGAATTTAGATCTATTTTATGTTAATATTAATTAATAACTCATTTATAAAAGTTTTATAGATTTTTAAGTGGTATATTTTAATTATTGCGAAAGTCATAACCGATAATGCATTTTTTAAATTCAAGCAAAGTATTTTATAATATTCTAAATAAGTTAATAATATAAATAAATATTATGTATATATTTATATATATAATATCATTTTATGTTTTGAATATGTATCAGATTACGTACATGTACGCATTTATATCTGCGTAAGTATATTACCCTCCATAAATAATATTATTCTTAAGTATTCATTAGATATTTTACAATTTATTGTAGTAGTTTTATATTTATATTTAGCATTTATTATTTATTTAAAATTAATTTTTTTACTAAAAATAGTATATAATATATTAAAATACAAAGAACATATAATATATGTGTACACACACACACACAACACACACACACACACACACCACACACATATAATAAAATTGAACGAATTATGTTATTTATTTTTTATTACATATTTATGTATTTAATACTTTAATTATGAATTACATTCTACATATAATATTATAACAATAGGAGTAATTAAAGACATGTTTTTATGTAAGTTAAAAAATTTTAGAGAATGGAGTGTAATTATCGTTACGAAATTTTAAAGTATATTTGAGATTTTATTTTTATTATAAAATATTAACCGATTATACAAATTTGAAAATTCATTAAAACACTTCATGTTTATTTATAAGAGTTTTTAAGTAGAAATTAAAAATGTAAACTCTCTAATTTTGACTTACTAATTATTTTCTGATATAATTTTTCTATAAGTCAAGTAATATTTTTCTATTTTTCTATAAGTTTTAAAAGGTTTTAATAACCTAAAACAATTGAATAATATCTTCAAAACAATGAGATTTATTAAATTAGAAAATAAGAAATGTTTAAAATTAAACTTCACGCATATCTCTTTAATTTTTATTTATATTATACAATACAATTTTATTCTTCAGTATAAAAATTATTTATAATATTGAACAAAGTTATTGAACAAATTAAAATTCATCTATATATATAGTTTTTAAACTATTTTTTAATTAATTTTTAAATTAAGATTTAAATATTTGGATTCCTTTTATTTCAATTTTAGATTTTTCAACCAATAGTAAGTTATAATTTATTCTTACTAAACTTGAAACAATCAAACTGTCATTCTATATTTTTGTAAATTATAATTCTAGCTCTATTAATTGAAATATTATGCATAAATTATTAATAAAATGAACACGTCTTTATTTGTTCATAAGGAATACCAATTATTACCTAAAGTCTGTACTGGCTAAATACAAATCATCAAGTAATTAAAGAATTTTTTTTCAATTTCTGAAACTAATCAAACAATCATTCATCTTTTTACAAGAAATTTCATTTTTTATTTTCTTACATAGTGATCTCACGGTATAGTAAAATTTTTATACTAAAAAGTATTATCTCTATTAATCAATAATATTGTATTATATAAAAAATTATTACAAAATTATAATAAATATTTATGGCAGTTAATGTGTTTATAGAAATTGTAAAATATTGAATCTTAGTTCAGTATTACAGGTTATAATTGATGCACACTGCATTGATAAATATTTATTATTTATAAATGATGTATCCTTCGTTCATATTATCATTACCTGTATAATATTAATTTAACATTTTTTTAATAAATGAATTTTATCAATTAAATTGATTATTTCTGATTCACAAAGCTTATAATAATTGTAAAAAAAGCTTTCGTCACAACACTAAAATATCATTCCTAACATTTTTTGCACACTAATTCTAGTGATATTTGCACTATCAAATACTTATGTCTGTCGTCTAAAGCCTTGAAGAGCAATAGGAAAGCAGAATGTAAAAAGCCGAATTTCTAATACCAAGATATAGCAAATATTCTTGCTTCTCACCTATAAAGAATGCATCACATACTCTTCCACGTTCTCACACTCTTTTTCACGCTAAAATCCTCTACTGCCTCTGTCCCAAAGTGCATATACATATACACGTATTCATACATCACAGCTGAGAAGCGTAGTTTCGAAATAAATCACTTTCGAAGAAACTTCCCAAGCTTCGTGAATACAAGCTTATCACAGTGGATAAAGCTGGAGCTATTGGTGACCTAAAATTGGGTACTGGGCATGTCGTATTACTTATATAGAAAAATGAAAGATGAAGAAGAGACTCGACGAACATAGGTTTCGATTAAGAAAATGATATATTTAAACTAGTGTCAGCACACGTATATTATCTTTAATGTCGCAAGTGAATAACTGGTATGTGAGTATTTTTAAATTCACTGTGTTAGTCTAGAAAAAATGTTTTTAATAAATTTATTATTCGTTTAATGTTTAGCTTATGGTAAACTTTCCTTTCATGGGTTTGACTTGATACGATGAATTTGAAACATATTGCACGTGAATGATTCTTTAATCTTATTTCTCTTTTATACACACAAATATATGGTACGAAGTTGTTTGAGTATAAAGTACTATACATGACTTCACATAAATTGTATTAGGTATAATATTTTAATATTATACACATATTATTGACATAAGAGTATGTTGGCAAAAGTAGATGTAGATGTGTGAAATAATATACTCCAGGTGTAGTGGATATGTTTTAATGCTTTGCATTTTAAAAATTTCACGTTAATCTAAATTAGTACTATATATATACGCACACATATATGTTTATGAATTTATTGTTTTTATAGTATTAATTATCATTATGCTTTAAAATCTTAATAATTTATAAATACAATAAATATTATAAAAGGTTTTAACGTAGATGAATGTGTCTACTGTATTAAATTAATTAAATTATATCTTTTATCTTTTATTACAACTATATATAGATTAAAAGGTAAATTATTATTATTATTATATAAATGTATATTATATGTAAAAAGTATTAGAACACTATGAACTTTAGTTGTTTAGAATATAAATTTATTATTTGTGTGTAGTGTACATGATGATAAATTGAATATTCTAGTAGAATTAATATTCTAATAGAATTCTCAAATTTCAAACTTGTATTTAAAATTCAGTAAGAATCTCGTTCATACATCAACATATGAATGACTGATGCGATCGAAGAAATGTAGAAGATGGAGTTTTATATTCGATCGAAAATTGAGGCTGATTGATAGGACGGAGGAGAGTCTTTCCTACTACAAACATTTAGCCTATGAGGCTGAAGTAAGAACTAGAAGTAAGAAGTAGCTGTTTTTCTTTGCGCGCAGGATCCAACGCGTTTGAGCAGAATAAGTAAGTTTTTTTTACACACAAAGAAGAAAGGGAAGCTCACTGTATGCGTATATTTGTGAAAGATAATTTTTTTCATTGTTAGTGTGGTGCCATCTACGCTTTTACAATTGGCCATACTTGCTAAACGTACGTTATTGAGAGACTACTTAGAGTATCCTAATGCGAAGAAAAAAGAAAAATAGAGAAATGAAAGCGAAAAGGTGGAAATGAAGAGATCGAGAGAAATAAGGGAGTGGGATAGAAAGGGAGAAATAGATAAATAAACTTAAATTGCTGCACGTGCTTCGTATCTCTTTACATTTAATTGAGTTGTTGGCCTGTAAGAAAAATTTCAATTCATAAACTTATCTTTAATTCTAGTGTGAATGTCACAAAAGTATATAATGTTCTAATTTAAACTAAATTTTTAATGTTAAGTTATGTATTAGTTTATTAGACATTGCCTTTCTATTTAATATTAATTACTATCACATAAATAGTATTAAGTATAATATTTTAATATAATTAATTCTAACATAATAAAATTATTTATTAACTTAACAAATTAATGTTTGTCAATTTAATTTTTGCTATCATAGGTAAGTACTTCATTTTTTAAACGATTAAGAGCTTGATTATTCTCATTTTTAAAATTGTGAAGTATTTTTTGATAATATTATTGTTAATTATTAATAACATTGATTTTTAACATCATTTTAATGTTTACTTTATAGAAAATTTTCGTAGTTTTCGAGATAATCTGTAGTTTTTTTAGCATATTTATGTAGAATCATTTCACTTATTCAAAGAAGTACACTTAAGTATGTATATTTACAGAGTTTCAAAGCAATTTTATCCGAAGTATATAGAATACGAGCAAAAAAAGTGAATCTATAGTAGAAGAGTCGTTACGTTTACAAAGCAATATTATAGAGATGGTAAACGAGTTTTGGAATTTATGATTCTTTTACGAGGAAAAATATTATTACATAAAAGTGGAACAATTAGATTAAAATATTCTACGATATTAACATTATCTGATAGAAGAAACTACTACAAATAATATTTGTTTTAGCATTTTACACTATCAGCCACAACTTAATAAATGTTGGAATAAAATTACTGATGTACGTATACTTTTTATTCATATTATCTTTATAAACTATTTTTTCTGTTATTAAGATTATTTTTTATCAGTACTAAAATAATAAAAACTATTTATACACGTTATATTTTCCCAATAATCCTTAAAATGTCGAATACTATTTAAGTTCGTAATGACCTTTGAATATTACGCTATTAAGATGAGTATTCAGAATAAATCAAAAATAAATTTGCTGAAAATTATTTAAACCAAATAAATAAAATACACTTGATATAATCATATTTATTCAATATTTAGATGCGAATCAAATTTTTTATTGAAAATAATAGAATATTAACTAATGTTATATCATAGCTACGTATTTGTAACTGAAGATATTTAATATTAACACTTTTCGAATATTTTTTGCACATATTTATTTTTTTCTCATTGATATATATTTGAATATTATCAATATAACGGTTTTATAAAATTTTTGTTTTTCAATATACAATTTTGCTATCTCACAAAATTAGGCGTATACTTATTAATAAATTCTCGAATCACATTGGCGTTATAATAACATTTCAAAATTATTAGATTAGTTGTCGCTTCTATAAAATTACTCATAATAGAAAAAGATAATAAGTTAACACTATATTTACACTATACATTTTGTCTAGCAAAATTTTATTTATTAGTTATTTCGATAAAATAAAATATATTATAAATACAATGTTTTTCAGTATCTTCACGTACTTGAATCCATTATTCTTCTCATATGTATAATTACTGTATTTGTTTTGGTTTAATGTAGGTGTATTAATGGTGGAATATATTAATTATAATTTGTAATAATTTATTTTAAAAGAATTCTTTTATAAATATCAAAAACAAAACTTATTAATTTGTCATTAGTCGTTTTCTCGATAGTCTTGATTATGTGTACATTTTATTGCACGTATTTATATATTATAAATAAACTTATAAAAATATCTAAATTTTTAAATAGCACACTCAATTAATTGTGATAATTAATGAATATATATGTACTTTTATTTAATCAATTATGTTTTATAATACGATGATTGTGGTTTAGGTTCAGTCTGTATATTCTTTGGTATGTATAATTAGGAGTATTATTTAATTGTTAATGTTATATAAACTTAGAATTACTTAATACTTTTTTATATTACTCTCGGAGTTAAAGCCATATTTTAAAATTTAGCATGTCATAATTAATTCTTCTTGTTAAAATACTCCAGTTAACAATAATAAAGTATTTGTCGTATAAAAAAAGAATCCTGTTTCTTTAAACGTAGATTTTCTTGTTCTATGCTATAATATATACCAGTAAAACCTTCTGTTACAACCTACTACTTTTTAATTTTAAATGCATTATATATATATGCATCTCAGATATAACTGCATATACATATGTATATTATGCATAGGAGATGCATACTGCGACTTGAAAGAGGTAACGTGCTGTGAACCTAAGTAGTTTCAGTTCCTTTTGAGTCGGTGTTTTCTTCTACAAGCTCTAGCTACAAGCGTCGTATTTCTGATCCAACAAACTAAGAGAGACGACGCAAATGCACGAGGAAAATGAGAAAAAAGAAAAAGGATGATAGAGAGAAAAAGATGGAGAGAAGTAGAAGGTAAGACGACTGCTCAGTCAGACACAGTTCGATAAGTGGATGCGATACGAGGAAGAAGTCTTTTCAAGTATAGTAAATCAGGCCGACTTTTCCACAGCTGTTTTTGCGGTGAAAATAGATCTATGCCAATGTATACCATGAATTGAAAATAGAAATACAATACAATACGAAGATAACATTTTATACTTGAATTAATTCACGTATAACTTTAAGTCTAAAGATAAAATTTATTACTGCTACAAACTTACTTTTGAAAATCGACACTTTTAGAAACATTTTAATTTTAATTTTTTGAACTTCAAATAATAATCTTAAAAATTAAATAAGAAATATAAAAATCTATGATCATTTTGAAATATTTTTATTTATAGCTTACATATTTATAATTAATAAAGTTTAAAAAAGATTACAATTTTAAAATCGCCCTAAAATTTTATACGCAACTATTTTAGGTTTAATCGTAAATCAGTCGAATAAGATTAGAAAATACGGAAAATAAATGAAACTATTTTAAAAGTTGAAAGTACATTTATATACTGATATACAATATTTTACAAATAATTATAATTTTAATTTTTAAACGAATATTAATGCAAATATTCTATCAAAATTTTTGCGTTTAATTACTTAATATGAAGTCTGATTGTGAGAGTTAATATTCCTATCCAAATTGAATAAGATTAATACTGTTTGAATATCTTTATTTACATATTGAAATGTATTATAGAATTATCGAATGACATTATTATCCTAATTAAATATTTTTATATAATATAAATTTGATTAGTTAATTACTTGATTACTCTTTTATTCTTTATTAACTATGTTTTTAATATAGAATATTTAAAATTTTGTTAATCTATACATTTAAAAGTATTAAGAATTCATAAATTAAAATGAAGAATTGTATTATTGTATATATATTGTATTAAATTATAAAGCATATATTATAAAGCTTATACATAGCTAGTAACATTGAAAAACATTATATTATAAATAAAACGTTAATGTTATTATTTAAAAGTAATGTTCCGATCTTTATATATAAAGAACTTATTTGATTAAAATAAAATATTACAAATTTTTAAGTTAAAAATATCTGAAAAATTTTACACGTTTTATCTTTAAATTAAAAAAAAAAGTATTTAAAATAATAAATAATGTAATATTTACTTTTTTACTTTTAAATTATAATTTGACATTAATAATTAAAATTATCACAACTAGAAATTAAATGTTTTTTATAAATTTTAGATAATTTTAAGATTTAAACACGTATGATATAGTTAAATAAAAAACACAAAATATAAATTAGTTGTAAAATATTATCTATTTATATATGATGGATATTTATATATGAATACCTTATTTCTTATGCGAATCAGTAAGAACGTATAGATTAATTTAGAATACGTTTTCAATAATGAGGTATAATCAGTTTAAATGATAATTTTGTATAATAAAATATTTATACTTTGTATTTGATATTTATGCATAATAAGTTATCAGCGATGATACTATTATTTTGCAAATGGTATTATCCTGCACCTAGTCATTGTCAGTTTTGTCAATGTAGTTGTTTAGTAGAACTAAATAATACGCTTACACTTGTAGAGCTAAGATGAATACTACCTGAAGCACTTTATTAAAGGTTCCCCGCACATTGAATACATCTCTTTGGATGGATTTGCGCCCTTGTGTGTTTAACCTACACAAATGTTGACGTGGATTTATCTACGTTATGGTCCTAAAGCGTTAGTAAACGAAATAAACTTTATCTCAATTAAACTGAATTGAAAATTAAGTTTAACGAGAATGAAATATTAGTGAAATTATGTAATTAATTACATTTAATAAAGGCACTGTTGCGGCTTGCAGTTATTCTTTACACACCATTTTGAACTAAATTTATGTAAGATTTTATCCTTTCATTAATAATCATAGCTGATCTACTTTATTACATTCGTTTTTAAATAGTTTTACAAAATAATGAAAATATGAAAATAATATAGTTATAATTTATGTGTAAATATTAATCAATAAATCAATTTATCAATTGATTTTTCGTTATAAGAAAAATTTCTTATAATAATAAAGCAAATTCTTTGATTTAGAAACGGTAAAGTATATATAAATCATACTTTAGAAATCCATATCGGGGATTATGATAATTGTTTTTAAGATTGAAACACAATGAGATTTATTAAATAAATAGGTACAATAATTAACTTAATCAAAATATTATAATTTAGCGGTAAGCATTTCTATTCTCATACAAGTATTTATTTAAAATAAAATAACAAATGATGAAAAACAAACGGTGAAAAGATTTTCAAATTATTATTTTATTTTAATTTAAAATTGTATTCAAAATTTATGTTAATTAATATAAAAATATAAATTTTCTTTTTATATAGTTACTTTATGATGTATTCTGTCACAAAAATTATATTGTTACTTGTCAGATATTTTAAATGTAAATATTTTTTAATATACATATAAATATACCCTTAGAATCTAATTTATTTGTTTTAAAAATATTTCCAAACCTTAATAAACCTTTTAATCTTATTTAAATTTAATGAAACGTTACGGTTTATCTTTATCGATCAATGTATATAATTTTTGTAGATTACTATATTTTAATACCAAGTAATAAAACAGGAATGATGTTTTATCCAGAAAGTCGTTATTAAAACCAAGACGACGCGATATGAATTGTTGTAATTTACGAGCTCCAGACTTTAGAGAGGCATTGCGTTAGCGCGTAGTTTCGCTGACGTTTCCCTTGAAATTGCGCCGGCTGTAGCAAGTTTCTTGATATCATAGAAGTAAAGCAATTGACTATCACTTTTATAAAAGAAATTGGAAATCTCTGTGATTGATGTTCATTAGAAGATGGCGCTAATCGTTCATAGAAATTTCCAGATTGGAAAAACTTGATTTTTAACAAGTGCAAAGGACTTTAATAGATAATTATTTAGATAATTATTTATAGTTCGGATAAGTATAAAAAAACAATAGCATTTAGTAGTAGATAGTATTTACTCGAATTGTAAAGGAAATTAATATTTTACATACCTATATTTTATACTAGTAGTAGTATATTTATTGAACAATGTATTACATTGTTATTAAAATTACATTATTTCATTTTATATTTTATATAACACCTTTTTTATATAACAAATTTTATTATTTACGCATTTACATTTCTATATTAGTCACGTAAAATTTTCTTTCACATAGATTATCATTATATATAGCATGCCAATTTTAAGTCTTATATTAAACTAATTTTTATATATTTGGTTTTGCACACCTTGTCCGACAACAATTTGAAATTGACTCCTTGTAATTTCGAACATATTAATTAACTATGGATGAATTTAAATATTGATAAAAAACATTTTAAAAATCAAATTAATTTATATATCAACTTGTGTTTATGGATATATTTAAATAGATTCTAAAATACCCAGAATTATATGTTAAATTAAACAGTATATATTCCAAGAGAATCACACTACAAATAAAATAGTAGTAATCTTTAGTCTTCCTTAATTATTCCTTGTTATTCCATATTGGTCTTAAGAGAATAAAAATGCAGGTAAAAAACGCAGACTCAGTATTCCTCTTTAATAATTCAAACATTCAAAGTCTTTTCACAAGTCAACGATGAAAACGTGCAATTAAGCAGAGAAAGAAAACTGCTTTGCAAACGCATACAAATCCAAGTGAGCGAGATATTTATATTAAAAATGAGGAACGGATAACAAACGCACAACCTGACTTGTATACCAAACACAAGGATTGTAGTAAAGTTATTCAAATCGTCTGACGCAAAGTTTTTAATGAAAATTTGTAATCTCGGATTTCTGAGTACTCAGGACGTGGAGAGAAAGTTCTTCTTGGGACATTATGACGAAAATGTTAATCAAATACCGAGGGCCAACTATTGTTGCAGTTGCCCCTGTCGTTACCACCGTCGTCGTCATCGTCCTTGTTGCTGCTTCTGCTGCTTCCTGCGTTCGAGTGATTCGTCGTTGTGCTTGAAAATGCTGCGACCCCCGCGCGTCATTTGCATGGAAACGCTTTGCCGCGCGAATTTCGCGCTTTCTGCTCTCCTTCACTAAGATTTTCTTCCTTCGCTCGCTTCTTATTCCATGGGATTTATCGTGCAATCATTTTCTCTGTTCCGTATTTGTTTTTTTTACTAGAGCTTCGAAATTTTTAGTGCTTTGATCGATGTATTTTAACTTACAGTTACAGTACCTGCACTTTTTCCAAATGTTCTTTTATATTTTTTTAATTTTTAAACAGATTTTTCGTCATGTTAAAACTTTTAAAGCTCTTTCAAAAGCAGTGAAGTTCTCATAATTATAATATTACATTTAACTCGTAGAAGTATACACCTCTTCCATAATTAATTATTTTCCACTCTTAAAATTAAAAAATGCTAATTTATATGTATTTTTAAAGAATATTACTAAATTAATTCTTAAGCCATATTAAAATTTACTTTAGTGAAATATATATTATAATTGTTTTCACAAGATTTGTATAATTCTATACGAATCGTTTTAATGAAATTATAATTACTATTTAAATTATTTTAATATCAAAGATTTCTTTATCATTATATTTGACTTTATATGTGCATCAGCAGTAAAATAAATCAATATTATCATGAAATGCATTCGGTAGAAAATTATATTAAATATTATTAATATTTATCATATAAATTATTATTTTAATTTACTTATTTATGCGAATTCATAATTTTTTTTCACAAATGTTAATTAATAGATTTAATTAGAATTCGGATAAAAATAAAAACAAAAATATAATATGAAAAAAATAAGGTTTAGAGTATAGTAATTTGAAAAAAATTTGTTTGATTTTTTCCCCATTTCATATTGAAAAACATTTTATCGTTGTATAACATATCCCAATATTTTTGTTCAATTATGTATGATAATTAATGTTATTTATTTCATTATATTATAATTTAATTATTCATTTCGTAATCTATATTTTAGCTAAATAATAGAGTAACATTTGAAAATACTTCAATTGTTCATTAAATAATAATCAGTTAATTAATAATTTGATCAACATCCAAAAATTCAATTGATTTTTTTATTATAATGATATTTAATATAATATAAATTAAATTCTTTCTGTTAAAAGTTCGTTATATTCTAGGAGACTACACGAGTTCATTGTATAGAAAACTATATAAAGACGAAAATTTACGTAATTGTCAATCCAAGTAAAAAGCTTAGTTTAGAAATAGTAGAAGAAGATGACAGCGATCACTGTAACAATATATTGCGCACAGAAGTATTCAACGAAATACTTTCGTCCTAGTACAAGTGAAGCTGTAAAGGTTATCATAACATTCGATATTGAGTAGACTAAAAGAAAGTTGAAGAATATTGCGAGCATTTGAGCGCTTGGAAAGTTTTTATAGTTTGTAAATGATACGAAAATAAGTGAGATCATTTCGTCCATAAAAGACAATTCAGACTCAGATATCGAAAGCTAGGCGTTAAAATTTTACAGGAAATACATATTATAAGATATTCGACAATATAACTTTATATAAACTCACGTTCTGGGTGTAGATGATGTTGTGACAGATAAAATTGCAATAGCAGTATTATTAAGCGCTATACTGTAAATTATAGAAATCTAAATAATCCATTTAAAATCCTGAAATAAATCATCGCTCTATAGTGTAAAGTAATTTTCGTACTGAGTTTCTTCGACTGAACTATTTACACGAGAGTGGAAGCTCAAGTAGAAATCTCCAAACAAAGCTTGGCTACTACATTTATAGAACAAACCGCTACCAGAGTTAATTGCAAACTTGCTGGAGTCAACTATAATCTGATACACTTTTTAATTGGTTACAGCTTTTTCCTGTCTGTAGAAGTAAAATATAGCTGCGGAGTGAGCTGACTATCTAAAAAACAAACAAATAATTACAAAGAATAAGAAATGTACATACACGTAACTGAATCCAAATATGATTCATGGGCTTATTGCAGATGTAAAGGTGTACATGCAATACAGTAAATGAACAGTATGTCTGCACGTACTAGTATACGTTTGCAAATGAATGTATTACGATTTTTCTTCTAAATTCTTCTAAACCCCTGTAGTATAAAAACTATGGACTTGCAATAAATAAAGAGCTGAAAAAAACAGTTCGAACTAATGTGCAGGCAGTCTTGAATTCATGCTTTGCAGGTTCAAAGAAACCGTTTAAGCGTAACATTCTATCCGCGATCACCTCGTCAATAAAAGTTTTATGTATCTATGTACATGTACATTAGTGCACGCGTGCTTCCGCATGCAAATTATTCTTTATTCCGAGTTTCTTTTTAAGCTTCCGAGTCGAATATAAAATTTTCTGATAAACTCCAGCTTAACTTATCATACAAGTATTGTTTGGCAAATACAAGGATTAAACGGACTTGCTTTAGCACCCTATAAACTGTGTTAAAAAAAAACCGCGTTACATTGATTCTTTTCAATTCTAAATATAAACATTTCATTTTAAAATTGCATAATTTATAGTACCCGTATTTTCTTGATTAATAATCATAAAAATACTGAGATTGAAAAATAAATAATATTATTTTAGTATATTTGAAAATCTAAAAATTTTCATGATGGAAAAGACTAAAACACGTAAATTTAATTAAATTTTCTGTTTTTTGAAAAAGCCAACTTTTTAGAGATAGTTGGTGAAAGTAATTACATTTACTCGACTTTTATTAGAGATTTTAAAATGAAAAATTTTTATTCACGACCAAAGCGTGATTTTTGTACTTTTTGTTTATATTTAGAATTGCGTATTTGTCAATTGTATATTTTTTTAATAAACCTTTTATGTGCAATATTTAGAATATACTTATTTCAAAGTTGGTTTTACATATGCATACACACATACATAAATATAGTTAATAACGTAAATATATTTACATATGTATGCATATAGGTTTATGTGAATGAATTTATGTATGTGTGTGTACAGATATACGTATGAATGGATAAATGAACAAATGTATGTCTGTA
Organism: Platyscapa corneri; assembly: GCA_018907185.1. Taxonomy (NCBI): domain Eukaryota; kingdom Metazoa; phylum Arthropoda; class Insecta; order Hymenoptera; family Agaonidae; genus Platyscapa; species Platyscapa corneri. The sequence continues at coordinate 682,696 of JACCHW010000081.1, forward strand.
TGTGCATATGTTTGTATGCATGTTCGTATGTACGTTTGCGTATATACATATATCAATTGTGTCTGTACACAAACTATTCAAACGTACTATTATATTTTATTCAAACAACATAGAAGCTATTTTAAGAAATATGTGAAACTAGAACTTAATTATAAAATTGCACAGGCATTAATAAATTTCACAGATACAAAGCTTTATTTAAGTATTAAAATTGGTAAACCTTAATAATTTTATTTATAATAATATATGTCAAGCTTTTAAAAACTAATTATAAATAATTAATTGTACTTGAAAAAATCTATCACTTAGTTATATTCAAAAAATTACTTTGAGCATAACAACGCTTTTAATATTATAAAATTATATTTTCACATACTTTCAATATATCTAAAACATATTTGAATTCCAAGCTCTATTAAGTTAATGCGCATAAAATTTTCGTTTCTTTTTTACGTGGGAAAGATTTTCTTCGAATTATTAAATTGTGTTATAAAAATTATAAGCCTCAATTCTTCACTAGACATTGAATATCTTTTATTAACCGTTAGATTATAATAAATCTAAAAGAAATTGGTAAATGACTTTTGTATATTATAGTTTATTACATTCTTTTCTTTTTACCAGTTTGTTGGCCCTGGAATGTATGTAAAAGCTCATAAGCATTTTTCTGGAAGTTCAAGTACGACATACACCGTACATTTTGTGTTCTGCTAAAAAATGACAATAACAGGCGCTTACTCAGAGAATTTTGGCTTAAGTTAATGAAATTACTTTGTGCTCATTCTTTTTTACTTTTCCGGACGTTCTATAATTTTACGATTAAAAGTCAAGCAGTTTTCTTTTTTGGAAATAATCTCGATGATACATATCTGATATTTATACTTAAATTAGTTTATTATGATAATTACTATTAACAACAGCTGAATAAGTTTTTTAACAAGAACAAATTTAATAAAAAAGACTATATAATAATGTAAAAATTGTTCTTAAATAAATAAAAATAATAACAAAAAGAAAAATTTTAATTCTGAGCTAATATTTATTTTATAAAAATATTGAATTATTAAATGAAAATAATGATGATTATAATAATATTAATTGTACTCATTGAATAATCGAAATATAATTTGACAGAATTAAAACTACTTTTATTTCATTCTTATTGACTTATATTATGTGTTAAAGTTCATGAGTTAATAATATATACATATTTATACATTTTAATTAATTTTCGAAAGATTCAAGATTTTTTATTTAAATGTTAAAAAAATTTTTTTCGTAGAAATTTTTTTTAACAAATTTTTTATCGAAAAAAGAAAATAGAAGATTCAATATAATTCTTAAATATAAATACCTTATAAATTAACCAATATCAATACAATGATAATTAATGACTAAACAATCAAAATAATTAACTATTCATTCTGCAGAACAGTGTTAATAAAAACATTAATTTTTTAATTTTAAGTATATAAAAACAGTAGTCTATATTATCAAGTTCTCTTCTACAATTTTTGGATAGTAAAAATGATTTCTTTAATTTTCTGTAAAGATTTTAAAAGTGAAATGAACATTTGATTATGTCTCAACAAATTATTTAATACTCTTATGTATTTTTATTATTTTATAAAGATCATCTAGAATGATTAAAAATCTGGATTGCTTACTGTCTGGAATAGATTTAAAAAATGTTTAAAAAAATAAAACGTAAAATTTAACATAATGATATTTTTAAGTTACTTGAATAAGTCCAATACAAAATTACCTAACGGGTAATAATTAACTTTTCAATCATAAAATAAAAAAATTTTGGTAAAATTGCAGGTGATATGAAAAAAGTTAACCCTCTAATTAAATCTATTTCATCAGATGAGCAATACGGTAATGGACATGACAAGAAACAAAATATGGAAAGAGAGAAAGTGAGAAAGAATGTATGTATGATGAAATGACAGGCTCCTCGTTTTTTTGCCGAAAGATTTTTCGTCGATCTTTGTAGATTTTTTAACAAAGTGATTAAGAGTCAGGTGAAAACGTGTGTCGTTTACATTCGCAAAAGATTCAGGATTCTCTTTCTTCGTGCACCACGACGTTTTTTTCGGTTCCATTGGATTTATCTCTAACGCGCTAGCGTATCTTCATTCGATTCGCTTCCCCCCTCTACCCTCGACTAGCGAATCGATGTTCCTAGTAGTTGCTTTGCCTTGTGTCCTCTCTCTACCTTTGGTCTCTTTCCACTGCTGTTCTGCTCCTGCCTCGTCTGGATAACGAGTTCTGTGGCCGATTCTCTCGTAACGATTTCGGATTTTCAATTAGGATTCTGGTCTTTGCCAGGGTTACGCGACGCAGTTTAACCAGCAGTAAGAGAGAATGAGAGAAAAGAAGAAAGATGAAGATTACGATTCTGATGAAATTTTATCTTTCCTTTTATTTGGCTCTAAGCTAAGCTTTATGATCAAACTTTTCGCTAAATGATATTTTTCGTTAACTACAATCTTGCTGAAAAATTAGAACGTGATTTATAAGGTTATGACATGTTTTTATGAAACAGTTAATCGAATTTTGAACGATATTAACTCTAATTAGTTTTGGGATAATACTTTGTAATAACACTTTTAAGAATTTTTATGGATTTTGAAAAGAAAATTTCTTGTTTACTCAATTACAAAACAACTAATTGAATATTTTCTTTTTGAAACATAAAGTCCAAAATTCATAGTTTGACGTATATCTTTTGCGAAGTAACAGATCAAACTATATCAAGACGGATTATCTGTACGCGACTGTTATTTTACGAGAGAAAACATTTTGTACACGAATTTACATCTGACCTTTTGTTAGTTTTGACAGATAGAATAAACAATGATGGATATACGTACTAAAAAAAGGAAATATTCAAATTTTGCAAAAAAATCGACTTTTTATCATTATGAATTCTGTCTCGTGTAAATGTAAATAGAAATTAAGAAAACATATAATTTTTTATATTAAATTCCAATTTGACTTTATTAAGTTGAAATTTATGATTTTTATTATTATAAACATGTATACATTTTATTGTACAATATTACAGTTATTGTGGTTAATATAGTTATAATTAAAATTTATTTTATCGTCTCAACAATATTTCCTTCAAATTTATTAAAGTTTAATAATAAATTATTAATTATATTAAAAATTTATTTATTATAATTATTTTTTATGCTAGTGTTATTTCAAAGACTTGTTTTCATTAATAGGATTGTTAAAAATTAGTGCAATAACATATCGACTAATATTTTACTTGTAGCTTGACTTTGGGCTATTTTTTTAATTTCTTTTGAGACACATAATGAGAAAAATGAATTAATTGAGTGAAAATTAGTCAATTATTTATTGAATTAATAGAAGTTGTAAAAAAAGTTTTAATTAGAATAATTAACTTTATATTTCTATTTTATAATTTGTTTAAATTGTACGATCTATTAATCTAGCTAATGATGTATAACAGCTTATTTACGTTCATTATAATATTTTCAAATAAATGTTCAAAATAAAAATTTTTTTTAAATTTTACTAGATTTTTTAAAATCTTATGCTATTAAAGTGCCTTTATAAATTTTACAAAAGTTTTCTAACTTTTATAAAACTTTGTTCATTTATTTCATTTGGGTATTGTTAGAATTGATTACTATTAAGCATACACACAACTATAAACTTAATGCCATTATAATTAATAGATAAATTATTAAACTAATTAAAATTTATTAATAGAAAAAATTATTACATATGTTTTCAAATAAAGAATTAAAGAAAATTATAAAATATTCAGCTAATAGGATTTTAAAGATTAGGTAGAAGGTAATATTAAAAATTTTAAATAATATTCATTTTTAATACAAAAAGTATCCAAAATTTCCGTATATATATATATGTGTGTGTAAGTTATTGCGATATAGATAACATATAATATAGTATGTTAGAAGATTCACTAAAAAAAATAACATAATTATAAGGAATGATATGCAATAGTTTGGGAATTAAAATTAATATGTCGAATGAGAAAGAAAAGAATTGTACTTTAATCTTGTTACTTGCCGATAAAATTAACATCTTAATATAAAATTCTAAATAAAGAACGAGACATATAAATAGAAAGGATAAAAGAGAATAGTAATTATAGGTAGTTAATGAAGGAAAATGAATAAGGAAGACATAAAAAAGAAATTAAACATAAGAAAAAGAATTCAGGAGAGAAAATCTAGAAATTAGTCAAATGACTACATTCATGGTTAGAGAAAAATTTTCTACATGTGCGATTCTTAAGCTAGTTAAACTACACCAAGTTTCCATCTAAGCTTTTTGCAATAATAATATTTAATGTTTTAGTAAATTTAAACTTGTTAGCATCTTTTTGTCATCATCAAATTTATGTCACTTGTTTTATTTCCTATTTTTCGAATAAGAGTTTCATTAATTCCTTACATTTATTTTTCTTAAAGGCGTCTTATGTATGTTTAGTGAAAATTAAGTTTTTTAGAATAATTAAAAAGAGCGAAGAACAAAAATTATGTTGAGATAAGAAGAGCCACACTAAATAGAGGCTCTTTCTAACTACGCTAAGAAAGATAAATTATCTTTTATTCATAATTTTATTTATCTTCTAATGTTGAGATTGTGATAACTTAATAGTAAAGAAAATGTGTTTGATAAAGAACGTCGAATATTTTTCTTCTTTTTTATTTACAACATTGTTTATTATATATGAGTCAAATATTAAATTTTCGCATAGAAAAACATCAAAATCATACTAAAATTTAACATTTATTAGCTTACAAAAAAATAATCTCTTAGCTATCCTTTTTCAAAGATTTTTTATAAAGACTAATTAAAAATTAGTCTTTATAAAAAATTATATTACCGAGATTTTTAACTTAATAAAATGAATACGAGGAACCAAGAAAGAGACATTCAAAGAAAAACTGAGTTTAGCTCAGAACTTATTTATGTTCACCGGATGTTGTCAGCGAAAGCATAAGCTTATATAGACTTTGGCGAGAGAAGTAAAAGAGAAGGGGTGGATTTAAAAGTAGTCTACGCTATTTTATCCAAAAGAATATTATAATAGATCATAATAAAAAATATTTTTTAAATTATGAGAATTAATTAAAAATATATTATAACTTTTCTCATTATTACATGAGTATTAATTCACATTAATTACATATATTTCAATATCGAAATACATCCATTTTGTATTTATAAGAACATATGTCACATTAATGCACATTCTTCTATTAAAATGATATTTTCCAAATTTAATTTTTATATTAAAAAAAGATATATTCAATTTTGATCGAAAATATATTGTAAATGATAGAGCTTTGTTATTTGAAATTAGTTAATTGTAAGACATACTTTGTGACCATATATTTTGTTTATATAATACAGTATCTGGACCAATCTTGTCTTTTATTTTATAATGTTTATAATTATAAAATAATTTAAAAAATGTACATAATATACTCACAATATATTTTATATTGCAAATTTAGCTTCTAAATGCACTTTATACTTCTCTATCATCCGATTATTTATAGGATTAAGAATTAAGTATAAAATTTCCACTTGCTAATTAAATAATCTTTTCAAAAAATGTATTTTATCCTGGCTAAGTAAGGAGAAAAAAATATTTATTTTAGACGGTATAATAATGTCTGCAGTAAGCGCGCGAAGCTTACTGAGCCAACCAAATGACTTCTGTCATAAACGAATGGCTTATACGTATGTATGTAGAAGTTAACCATAAATATAAATAAGTGCGCTCAACTCATCGCCTTTTTTGGCCTCTAGTGTAACTGCACGCGAAAAGTCCAGCTCACGTTCGTGGCTACGTTCGTAAGAATAAGTGCCACTTTACTCTAGCAGAGTGAAATTAAATTCAAGCAAGATAAATGGTTCGGAGAGGAGAGAGGAGGAAATGAGCGTGAGAAAAGAGAAAGAGACAGAAAGGAAGAACTGAAAAGGGAGGGCGGAAGAAGATGAAACTTGTAAGCTGAGTTACTGTATGATCACATATGTACACGCACAGGCACAATCTCAACCCATCTAGGCATGCGAACGTGCAAAATGTAAATTAGTTTGAATTAAGGTAACTTTACGTAGAATGACTTGCTCCTTTTCACTTTATTAAATATATAAATACACACAAAAGTGGCCGTTAAGTCCGAGAAGCTAAATTTAATAAAAAATCGTGGAAATAAATCGACGACTTTTAGAGAAAACTGATGACTAGCATCAGCGCAATGCCTATAGTCTAATTCTTGATAATTGGACGATTCATATCACAAATTGCGCTTTCATATTAGTTCGATTCGCTCACGTGGTAACACGTGTGTACTATAGGAGATGTATGAGATCCATGTACTAGCATAATACGAAAGAGGACGTATATGTGATGTTCGTCGGGTATTGCCTCGTTTCTGTAGTTTACGTTTTGAATGATAAGAATGAGTCTGTAGATCACATGACGCGGTTAAGAATCTACTTGATTTTAAATGCACATCCTTTATACTGGATTTGAATTGATAAAATCTAATTATATTTTTTTGGTTTTGAAATTGAATTTTTAATAGTAGCCAAATTTATGTATGGAAAAGCAGCTTCATACACTTATTTATTCAATATGTTTTATAATTTTGTATGGATTTCATAGAATTACTATTATTATTAAATAAAGAATCACGCTTGTAATAATTATATATGTATTTATTTTGAAGAAGATAAGATAAAAGTACATTTTGAGAACTATGGGAATGTAAATGCTATTCAGACATTACAAAATTTGCTCGTAAAAAATTTTCAATATTTACTTTTACTTAACTAAAAATTGTCTTTCTCATTCTAAAATTTTTAATTAGTATGTATTCTGTATTTTTTTACGTTCCAAGTATATCTTGTGCATCGAATGAATGAATAATTTTTACAAATTATTTAAAAATTTGTGGGGTTGAAACAATTGAATGGAATTTTAAGTTTAAATATGAAATGTATAAAATTTTATACTTTATTTCGTTAATATTGCTTTACCAGGGAGATAAAAGTAAATTTTTGTTGCCGACCTGATACTTGCGACAGTATTTCGCTGGTTAAACAACTGCAAAAGCTGTGCAGAAGATTGGTAAGTTAAGAAGTGTGTAATTTTGAGTAGGAGGTAAGAAAAATCACGTTTCATTTGAACTCACGAATCGAACGCGATTACCAAAAAGAGGAGGAACTATAACGCCCTTTACTTTTTGCTCTTTAAATAATTCTCCCAAGCACCACCTCTTCTTTCCTTTCCGCTCTTCCTCCTTGGTGTAGGGGGCAAACGTAGAGGAAAATAATGTATGTGCGCCTCACATTTAGAATAAACTGTCCCTCTCGGTAGCTTCTTCCTCTGTCTTGCATACGTGGTCTTAACTGGAACTGCCAATTTTGCAGAACGCTGAGCCAACCGCGCCCGCCAGTGCGGTTAACTTTTCGCTGACGCTCTCAACTTTGACTTGACTCGGCCCTGCGGACTTGCGGACAACTTTCATTTGTGGCAGTGTTTAAAAGTATTTTCTCGAAAAACAGTTTGCAGGCGACCTTCTTGCATCTTTCGAGTGCAGCTGTTAGTTAGGGATGTAACACAAACGAATGTGAAGAGGAAGGAAGACTGTGTTAGAGAGGGAAAGAGAGAAAAAGACAAATATACAAACAAAGGAGAGTCTGTGGCAGATAATCGGCAAAGTAAGCTAGAGAATTTGCTTAAGTTATTCTAATTTCCTAATGAAAATTTTGAATCTGTTGGTAATTAGTTTATTTAGTCTTTTAAATTTTATTAATTGATTATTCAAATACGTATTACTAAATGTTTCTAAGCATCTATACAAAATTAATTATCAAATTTACCTGGTATATTGTTTAAAGGAAAAAATAAATTGTTTATATTTATATTTTTATAAGCAATCCTTTCTACTAAACATTTATTTCAAAAATAATTATGTATAAATTATTTTTCAAATATTGCGTTATTTTATAATGCTAAATTACTTTTACTAATCTTTTATTTTCAAAAGAATCTTTTACATTATTTTTATTCTTAAAAGCAGTCATCGACTTTAATTTAAATCACTTTTAAAATATTCAAGGTTACTATTTTTTAATAAGAAAATGTTTAAAACTAGTATCAATTATTTTTTCGAATACTATTATTATAAATTTTATATTAATTATTATGTATAATGATTCTATTTTAATAAATATTATTATAATATAAAATAATATTAATAAATTTTAGCATAAAGAAATGTTATATTTTTTATCACTTATTAATAAAATTGTATTATTTAATTTTTTAAATGATAGTCGTAACTTACATAAGAGTATTGTTCTGTATATACAATTATACCGGAAATTTCTTAGAAAATTTTTATATAAGTGCTCTGATGTTATAAATAAGTATTACATGATAAGAAAAATCTTGCATCACAGTTAGGGATCGTTTATTTAAATTTGAGTAAATAAAAACCCTAGGTTTAACGATAAATAAATCAACTACTCTTTTTGAAAAGCCCTATCACTCCCTATCTTAAATCCTAGAAAGAGAAAGAGCAAAATTTATTTTCACTCCTGCTTTTTCAAAAGAAGATTTGGAGAATCTAGAAGAAGAATATGCAAGATTAAGATAATAAAACTTTTTGAGAAAGAACAGAAACTACGCTATATTTTCTGCACTGTTCAATTTTCAGATATACAATTGCAGGTGATACTTTTTTTCGTTTATAAACGATTCGACAGCTTAGATATTTAAATATACTCATGGTTTATTCTTGAATACATATTGTAAATTGGTTTTTTCTTTTAGAATAAGATATATTTCTATTTTTATTGATCAGTCACCAAAATAGACTTCAACATCGTACATTCAAACTTTTAATTAAAAAGTATTTTTTAATTTACTGTTTTTCATATTTTATATTGAGGTTTACGTTGAAAAATTTTATTTTTATATTTTTTCATAAGTTATCGATGTACAAATATTATTAATTTATATTTTGAGTTAAAACTGTACTAAAAGTTTATTTAAAATTTGGATAGAAATTTACTTTAAAGTTCTTCGTAAATATTAATATTAAATAAAATTTTAATATTGACGTATCCCGGCCGTCAACAACTGGCCGGGGCACGGAAATTTAAACAACTTTTTTTGGATCGCTCGCAAACTTAAACAATTTGCAACGGTTTTATTAAGTTACAAAGTAGTAAGTAGACGAGCAATAGACGAATATGAGAAGCTCCCGAACAACGAAGCTCGCCGATGGACGAATGCCTTCGATGTAGCCGCAAAAATACCTCCGCAGGAGAAGGCCCTCATCCCGGGAGCAGAAATCGCGTCACCCCGTGGTATCATCGTGCCGCGACGTCGAAACATATAAACAGCATCTATTTATTTACGCTTAACCAACAATTACTTAACAACGGCTCCAGGAGAAGCCGGCCATATCATTATATATTCAATTTATGCGAAAAAAAATGTTTTTAGAAAAACAAGTTATTCAAAAGAAAGTCGTTTCATTGAAGGAATTAGTATCGAGTAGAATTTTATGTCAAATATATTTCGATTAATAAATATAAAAAAATTACTGTAAATCCAAAAAAGAAACTGCATAAAAAATAATTTTTGCTGAACTCAGGTGAACAACTGTCGATTATAATAATAATTTTTGTTGGATGATTTAAATAAATTAGCTGTCAGATTATTGCTTATGCAGTTTAAAAGTAACTAATTATTAAGATATTTATTATTATATATTGTACACTTATAGACATTAATAGAAGTTTTTTTTAAGTAAAATCTTTTGGACGTATTAAGCAGATAATATTTATATGTTTAAATATCAAGAGTTTCTATCTCGAATAAATGCTTCAACAACAAAATAGAATTTTATTATTTATTAAGAATTTTATTGTCAAAATGGATTTGTAAATAAAAGTAATTATAAAATACTGTTGACGAAAAATACAATAGAATAATTGGAGAAAAAAATTTCCATGTCAATGAATAAAAATTAAAACCTGAAGTAATATCTTCATATAAATATTAAATAATTATATACATATATATACGACAAGAATAAAATTATACTTCTGTAAAACCTAAAATTAGTTGTCACGCGATAAACTTTAAAACTGTTTTTAATGTCGAGAAAATATTCAATATATGAAATGAAATAGTTACAAAGTTAATTGTGTTACAAATTTTTTTTTTAGAATTTCATAAGATTTTATTCAGTCTATCTATAATGGATCAGCACAGGAGGTTTTCTTGGGTTTTTATTAATAACACTTATTTCACTTTATCAATAAAATAGTTATTTATTTTCACTGTTACGTTTAAATTTAAAAATTATATTTCTATAAACCATTTTTAAGAATTCTATTGTATAAAAGTTTAATTTCTTAAATACAGTTACAATAGAGTATGAAGATAAATTCAATGATTTTCAGGGTATAAAGACTTGTCAATGTTTTTGACGTATTTATGATATGCCTGTAGATAAATGCGTAATACTATACTTGTCATTGTTCATCTTTCCACGAATGAAGCTATTTTAGAACAAATTATGCTATCTCAAGTTGAAGAAAGTTTAATATCGTCGGAAGATTGAAGTTAGAGAAAACGTGAATTCCAATTTATACGTAACATCGTAATTTCTACGGGTCAATATACAGGAAAATATCTAGATGTAATATCAAATTTATCGTATTATATTATTTATTACTATAGAAAATACATCGTAATATTAGAAGCGAATAGTTAAAGAAAAAGGAAAAAACGTGATGGTATCAAGAACAATTGCAAGACTTTTGAGATATTAAAACAATCTATTGGCATATACAAGTGATTTAATATAAATTATCACAAGAATTTTATACTAGGTATTAATTAAATATGAATATTAATGAATTGAACAATATTATTATTAAATACAATAATAGTTATAATAAAATAGCTACTACATCCACTATATAATTCTTTATGGAAGAAAAAAACATTTACTAATTATAACAATTATAACAAAAGGAAAATTTAAAAAATTAATTGATAGAATGCAAACAGAAACTTGTATTCATTCACAATGAATAATACATTTTGGAATTTATCATATTTACATTAAATATAAATAGTAATTTTAGTTTTAATTTAAAATTTTAGATTAGTTTAAAAAATTTTAGTTTAAAAAATTCATGTAAAATACAAGTAAAACACCAAAATAACTACGCATAGAAAAATACGCATAAGTAAATTTTGACAGTGTATTTTAATAATTGAGATATAAATTCATTCAAATACTTATGTATTTTATAATAGTAATATATTATTAGTTTTACAAAAAAATTATTATTGTTATTATTTTATACATTATAAGTTGAATTATATGAGAAGATAAAGTATTAATTTAATTAATTTAATATTAATTTAATAACTTAATAATTTAGTAACTCATTAGTTATTTAAGTTTATTGTATAGTTAAAAAACTGAAAAATATAACTTAATAACTTAAAGTTAGAATTTTTATCAAGTTAAAACGAAAAAATCTTTTTATTTATATTTTTGGTACTTTTTTGTAAGTTATATATTATTAATTTAATATTAATATATAGTATATGCTTTTATTTAAAAGATATTTGTCATAATTTACTCGTTTAGTTATTAATTATAAAGCACGGAGTATCAAATCCATCAATAAAATTTTGTATATTTAAAATAACTTTATTTTCAAAAACATAGATTCAAATTTATACAAGGTCAAGTTTTGGAAAAAATATTTTTTTTCCTTGCAAAACTTAATTTATTTTTTAAATAGTCATCGTTTTCCAATAGAATTTTCAAATATCTTATTTTCTTCTGCTTTTAAGATTTTACGAAAAATAAGAAAAGCTATAAATTAAAAATATAAGTTTTGATAAAAATGAAAATGCATCATTTCTGAAAATAAATTATTATCGTAAAATTTTAAAAGGTTTTATATAAAGTTCAACACTTTATATATATTTATATATATTCATAAGTTATAGAGAGAAGTTTTTTTTTTAAGAAATATATATCTAATATTTTTTATACGTCAGTCTACATGTGTTACATTGAATAATATTCACAAATATTTGATATTTGTATGATTTTATATAATTTTTAGTAATAAATATTGAAAATAAATTACATTTTATTACTGTGTATAGCTACTTCTATTAAATATATCACTATTCTAGCTATTTCTTTAAAAAATATGTTTTAATGAACTTTTCATAGTTGATATTCGTTTAGTCTCCATCTATTTTATCACAATCTCCTCATTAATTGTATTAATGTAAAGTTGGGATGCTCAACAGAGATAATGATCGGTTTAAATTCAGGTATTTTTCCGTATTCTTTATTTAGTTTATTACTAAATATAAATGTACTGAGTCTAAAATTATCAAAGTTCATCTGTTGATTCTTGGCTGCTTTAGATTCTCGAAGGATGTGCATTTCGATGCATTTTAATTATTTTAATAATAATTGATAGCCCTTTCACGTTTTTGAGATTTTCAAATTAAACTTAATAAAATTTTTGTTATTTTGTTATTTTTATCAGTTTTACATACTTAATAAAATATTCACTATAATTCTCATTATAAAGGTTTGAATCAAATTTAATTTTTAGTTTTACTCTGATTGTACGTTATAAAATTTTTTTATATTTTTATTCACTGGATAATAACTTCAAGATTTTTAATTTTTGTAGTTACAATAAATAATTTATTGATAGAAGAGTTTAGAATAATTTTAGTTTCAGTTTCTTCGATGTTAATAAGCATCTCTTACAATGTGTCTTTGTAGATATTGGTTGATTAAGTAAAATAAATGAAAAAGTTTTCTACGAATTCTAATACAGTATTTAATGCAAGCTATATTTCGTAAAGTGAAACATTAACAAATAAGTTAAGTCTTTGTAAAGCCAAAAAATCACATTTCACTTGCTGTAGTAACATATTCTATGTAAACTACTTTTTTCCATAAAACGAGTACTTCTTAACTCAGCTTTAATCCTACAGTTATTTACGTACTTAATAGTTTTTACGTTCTCACTTAATCCTAAAGTATATACTTAATAGATTTTGCAGTCTCCATATATATATTTTATTCATTCATAGAAAATTTTGTATGTTTTAATGAGCAAATCAATGCTTTAATCTGAAATATTTTTATTAATTCTGATTTATGATAATTAAAAATTGAAATTCACCTTTAAAATATTTAGATTCTTTATAAGATGATTTAATTAAGTCGTTATTTTTTTGGTACAATAACAATAAAATTTACAATTTCTTTTAAATCATGAATTTAAGAATGAATTTGCAAATTTCTGGGATAAGAATCCAATTCTAATTGCGTACTTTTTATTCTTATTCTGTTCTATACTTTATGTTCATTAAACGAAAATTAAAATTTGTAGAACCTTATTGTGCATAATAATATTTTTAATTCAACTAATTGTTATAAAAATTAAACTTAATCGATGTTAACATCATTAAAAAAAAAAATTTAATAGTTCAAAATTTAGAAGATTTACTTTTTTTAAAACTTCAACGAATTAAGTAAAGTATTTATTGTATTCGTTCTTAAGGCTTAATTTTCATTAATCCTTAAACTATAGTCAATAATCAATATCATTTTTTACTACAATATAAAACCTTAATAGTATTAGTGAATAACAAGTCGAATTGATATGGAAAGAGTATTTTATATTTATTAAATTATTTATTTAATATTTCAAATGTTATTTTAAACTTATTTTATTTTCTTCAGAAGAATACATAATGATGAAAATCAGTTTTATTAAATACATACATTAATTAAATAATGCGAATTTTAAAATACTCAAAGTAAAATTTTCCTTTTATTGAGTATATTAAAATTCGACAAGATTTATATTAAACGTATTCATAAATGATTATTTTAAAATATTAAAAAATAGGCGATTTTAACATTCAGTATCAATATTTTATGTGTAACATTAAGTAGTAGTATTCAATTCTGTAAGAAGTTGAATATAGTTATGTAATGTTTAAAAAAAATATGTGAAATTTAGTTTCTAGTCTGTATCAATAGTACGTTTAGGTTGATTTGTTAAATGACAATACTTAATTATCTCATTGCGCATAAATTATAGTCTTTTTGTAATATTTTTTGTGTCCCGGCGGTCGGCGACTGGCCTTAATAATTGTTTGCGATGCATACGAAAGTCATGAATAAATAAATACTACGATTCAGCTCAATGTTTAACTAATTATCGTTTGTTTTGTTATACCATCTATAGCGCTAGTAAACTTTTATGAGTTCATGTTTAAGAAATGCTTTAATTTATTAGTACGTTGCTTGCTTAAAATTCATGCTTTTTGAATTTTAAAAATTTATTGTACAGGAATTAAAAAGTGAAAAGGACAAAGAAAGAGAAAAGGAAACAAAGAGAATTTTAGATAGAGGAAAATAAGAAATGAAACAGAAAGGATAGGAGAAAGACTTGGTGAAATTCGTTTAAAAGTTGTTTTTTTTAAAGTTTCGTCTTTTTGAACTATAACACGAGTTTGTAATATTTTCTGATCACGTCTTGGATATGCATGAACTTTAAAAAGTGGCTCATTCGTGCTTACGGAATATTAAAACCATTCATATTTACCGTAAAGGTAGACAGTTAGAGGGTTATTAACATATTTTCTTTCTTTTTTCATTTTCACAGCTTCTGCGCTTACGTTTGAAACTAATAACCTTTTCATTATTCATAATAATTTTGTAATAAAAATGATAATTTTAATGTTGTCATTGTATTTTAATATGCAAGATTGAAAAGATGTTTTTGAAAATCAATGCAATGCATAAATATATTTAAATTTTTTATAAAGAATTGTACACTCTGCAGTTTTAATTAATTTGAAAAATAGAAAAAACTTATTAAAATGTTTATTTCAAAGTTATAATGGAAATGTCAATTCGTAAGTGAATGAATTTCTCAACAATGAATCGAAACAATGCTTTCAAAGAGCATGAATGTAGGTATTCTATGTAAGCAACATTTCACGCTTATTTTATGGATTCAATGAAACCGGTAAATAATCAATAATCAATGTACATTGGGAACATATAAACATTGATTGACCATGAGTTTACTTAAAAAGTCTCGCTTTAAAAATCCTTTATATCTTGTAGTTTAAGGCTTTCGCACAAGCGACATTTTACAGTTTCACATCGGGTTACGTACTGCAGTTAATGGCTATGAACTTTCATCAGGGTTGATACTTTGGCTAATTCCCAGCCGGTCCATGAATGAAACCTCATTAGAATTTCGGAACTGACTCGAACAAGTACATAAAGGGAGTACGACTGCCTCCAAACAGTTGTTCGATCTTCAGCCTCCCCTCGGAATAGCTCTCTCAAAAGCAAAAGCGTCTACTGAAAATGTACTCTCTAAAGCTAGCCAACCACCCTTGGCACCGCTATACTTGTAGGGTTACAAGAGTACCGTGTAAAAGACAGATGCCCTTGGAAAGCTGGTGGTCAAACACTCTCTGAGACCGGTAGATTGGCTTCGATCTTTTAGCTTCCGATTGTTGATATTGAAGTATAATATACTTGATATGAGTTTAAATGCACTAATATTTTACTATGTCGTGACATAAATAATGTTACGTTTTTAGGTAACTTCAGGTACCATTCCTGTGTATTTAAGTGAGTCGCTGAATCTGGTTTCACGTTTTTTAATTTATTAAATTCAGTTGCTAAATTAAGTCCATGATGAAGTTTACACTATTGGTATGAAAAAAAAATAATTCCTATAATTTTGGGAATTGTGATTAGATTTATATGTAATATATTTAAGTGATTTCGGGAAAACAGTTTTGGTAAAATTTGGTAAAATTTCAAATTTTATTGAAGGAACTTTCACAGTATTGATAAAATTATCCTAATTTTGTGCATTGGTTTAAAACTCTGGCTCAATGAAAGTTGAGTAATGACAGAAATAAGTAAAATAAATCAGATTTGGAATCTTTCACAATAGCCAAAATAATTGAATGTGTCAATTTATGAATATTTTACGATAGCTTGAATTTCTTATAGTTTGATATTGCATAGTCCAGTTGAGAAATTAACAAAAAATTTTAAATTGCACGCGAGAAAAATACGTAAAATTTATTCGACATTATGGAGAGTTGAGCATCAATCGCTATACTCTTCAATTGGACCCTACCTGATGCAAATTCACGCATCGTTGATATCGCGATAGCGCGTAATGTACAATACAATGAGTTGTACAATTGAGAACTGGCTTACACTGGTATTTGTGAATAATATAAGTATACGCAAATATATGTGTAAATGGGTGTGCACTGCTTTTAAAATTTAAGTGCCCTGTGCATCCATACATACAAGTTTACCTACTATTGTATTAATGCAAAATTATCTTCTACAAATGTCAGAAGCCTTCCCAATAATGATTCTGATGAAAAGCTATGTAGAGATGTTCGAATGACTATTTACGTGTAGTGTATTTCAGTTCCCCCATTGGAATTGTAATAAAAGGATATTAATTCTAGATTATATATGGTAACAGCGTTTAGTGAAGAGTAGAGTATCAGTAATATAAAAACTATTTTATGAAGTCCTTAATAAACGAGTTCTTAAAAATGAAATTTAATGATTTCAGCCATTTAGGTAAACAATATAACCAATAATCATAAGAGAGTAAAAACAATATTTTATTAATATAATCAATTTACAAGATTTATTGAGATTATTGTAGTTGTTTGTAATTAACGAATTTTTTCAAATATTTTTAAATTATAAACGAGTGAAAAATGTATATCTGTAATAAATACTATAAAACTAAATTTAATTCAGATTTATTAACGTATTAAATTTTTGTTGAATTTTTAAAATAGAATTTATTTTTATTTTAACAAAAAATGTTGAGCAATTTTTTTTGTCTTAGAATTAATTTATACTTGATTAAAACGTAACTTAAATTATTCATCATTATTTTGAATGTAAAACCATCAAATTATATGAAAGATTCTGTTTATTCTTACGTAACATTTTTAAATCCTGAGAAATATTTTAAATGGTTTAATTTTTTGAAAGTTGAATAAAGTAAAGTTAAAGTTAAGTCAATTACTTTTTTATATTTAATTACATTATTTTTACTATCATACATATATATCACATAATACATATTTTTTTTTATAAATTTCATTTCATTTAATCGTGGATAATTTTAAGTTACGAAAATTAACTTTTATAAATTAAAATAATGTGATATAGTTTTAATTATTTATTTGTTAACTTTAGCGAAAAATTAGTTAAAGTACTTAATAAGCATATAATACAATATATATTTTTTTGTATTCTTCATCTAATGGATTATTATTTTGGAATCATTAAAATAATAAGTATAATATATATATATATAGATTAATTATTTAAAGGCTTTTTTATATACCTTCATTCGATAATTCTATTAATATAAGCTTTTACATAATGATAATAATAATAATAATAATAATAATAACAACAATAATAATAATATGTCTATTGGATAATATATAAATTTTTATAATAAATTACAATATTCTCTTCTACATTTTTATATTTCATACATTTTTCAACGTTTTAGATTTCACGTAATTAAATTTAACTTAAAGTCAATAAATTGGATGGAGTATTTTTCTTTATTATTTTGCAATATATTTTATCTTTATCTTTTATATAATTTTAGCTTTAATACTTACTATTAATAATGGTATTTTATATTGCATCACGATTTTATTGGTTAATCCTCTTATCAGTAATATATAAGAACTTATTACACAAATTCATTTTAATAGGAAGCTAAACAATATTAGACGCATGTTTTTAGATACACTAATGTAATATAATGTATCTGCGAAAGGTAAATTAAACATTGAGTATGAGTATGCTTTAAAATAAAATTATCTGTTCTTGAAATTAAATTTTAGAGTACTCAATTATTATAAGAAAATTGTGCAAATTATACATAATAATGTCGAAAAATTACAGTTATAATTTTTGTAAAAGTTAATTCTTCGGAAAATATAGCTGATAATGCGTGTACGTTTAAATGCCTTGTTTCAAAGAACAAATAGTAATTTATACGAAAATTGATTCGAAAAATATGCATTTAATTTGGTTTTTTATTCGAATATCATAAGACCAGATCTCGTTCATTATTATAATTAAAGCTTCGATTTATAATTCAAAATGTTTGCGCTATTGATTAATAAATATACATAAGATAAATAATGTTTTATATTATTGATGTTTATGCAAAAACTGTTTGAATGTAAGTTTACATTGTTCATTCGATAGTTCGTCGCCAATGAATTCCTCCGCCGGTGATCGGATGATCTTTTACGCGAGAGTGCACTTAAGCTCTTTTTTACGAGGCATAATATCTTAAAAAGTCATATACAAGTGTACGCGTACATTCACATGTACACAAAGGAAATAATGGAAGCCCAAGGCTATATCGAAGAACTAGATAATGTAACGCTTCACTTTGTGGCATGTATACAATGTAGTTCAATAGGTCGTTCGCTTACGCATCCGACTTTTTGTAATATAGAGAATAACAGAGTAGCATTTATCATCCTGGTTTCTCTGTTGCAGTCGTCATCAGTGCCAAAGTTTGCGGCCAAATGTATGCCCGGGTATTGACTCGGATTCTCTTGAATGTAGTTGCATCGGAATACACTGAATATAAAAGTGCGGGGTCGAAAATACTTGGGAGGATCCCAGAATGAAAATAGGTGTAATTTTATTCACCAGCTTCTGGCGCACATTTATTTCTATTTTATATCCATACAAGTGTGTAGATGTGTGCGTTATTCCATATTGTGTTCACACTATGTGAAAAATATCTCTCATAACTAAGCTATCTTTTTCTTTATCCCGGTGAATTGTTTTAAAATCGAATGGTTTCTCGGCGAACGAATGACTTTTGTATCTCTACATTTCTCTATATAACAAAAATTGCATTAAGTCACGAACTGGCAGAAAATATTAAGATGAAAAATATTTTTAATAAAAATAAGTTATGAATACGTTTAAATTTGATAAAAACCCAATATTTTAAATTATGTTTATGAAAAATATTTGTTAATTTTTTTATTAATGTGATACTTATATTCTTTCAAACATTTATTTTACATTTCTACTAAATTTTATAAAATATAAAATCTCTTCTTTTTGTAATATTTATTGCGTGTTTTTATAATTTCGATTTTATTATCACTATTAATATGTTAGTTATTTTAAATACTGATCCTATTACTTTAAAAATTAATTCATTTAGTACTCATGTTTTGTTTTCTTTAATTTTAATATAGCCATGCTTGATCTGAAAAATTGTAAATACCTAATAACTACTATAGTAGATTAAGACATTTATTAAAAATGTAACGAATAAAAATTGAATTGTAAAATTATTTTTATAAAGAAAACAACTTTATTATTTGTAAAATATGTTATTACGTCATATGGGTTGAATGTACATTGTAAAAATTTGTTACATTAAAATAGCTTGATATGTGAGATTTGATAAAATTTGATTTTTTTAAAACAATATCTACCATTTATACAAAGTTTTATTCACGCCACTTCACTGATAGTTGTTAAAACATGAAATATGACAAAAATGTATTCATTTTCTTATTTTCTACACAGAATTCTATCACATGAATGCTAATTAGTAAATTAGTTACGTCAATTTTGTTATTCATTAAAAAGTCTTAGCGAAAAGGGTCGACTAATATTCCGAATTTTACGTTATTTTTTTAATTATAATGTTATTCTACTAATTTATCATATTATATAAAATGTTGCTATAGTCAAGAAATAATATTTTGATTGTATTTAATATTATTAAAGAGTTTTTATAATAATTACAGTAAATTTATTATGATTTTGTAAGTTCATTTCATAAGTTTTAAAATGATTAAAGAATATTGCAACACGTAAGCGGAAATAAGGAGAACAATTTATCCCGCCCAATGAGTATGCAGTGTCACTTTCGTTTTTTAACTCCATAATTCACTGCATTCAATGACTTAATTCCCGCTTGCTGACTATTCACAACCAAGATAATAAGAGTAATGTCTCGTGATTATAGAGTCACTTAACGATATCGCTCTGTTGTTGTGAACGCTTGCGCGAACGCCCGTCGTAGGTTATTCAAAGTGCCTAAGGTGGTTTGCATAATTTATGCGCTCACAAGAATAAGATTGGCAAGGATCTTAACGTGGTCCGAGCCAACGGCACGGCACAAGAAAAAGGCATACACCCTAAGATGAACTTATACTTTTACTTTGAAACTTTGGAAATTCAATTCTTGTATCAACTACTTTTTATTATTTTAATCGCTATTTTTATGATATTGTGAGTTTAAATTATAAATTTATGAACTGTTGGTAATTTTCATAAGACAAATTTTTTATTTATCTACGCTCGCTTATATCGGTGTTTATTAACTCGATTTTACATTGTGTTAATACAAAATGAATACGAAATTTTTCAGGAACTCATCACAATATATTATATAGAGTACAGATACAAGAGTTTTAGTAATTGCATTCATTTAATTATCATATATAATTTATGGGAAAATATATAAATAGAAGTTGACTTTGATAAATTTGCGTACTGGTTAATAAGCGAGGTAAATTCCATTAGCAGTCCAACGTAATTTTAATTATTAAAAATAAAACATTCATAAATTTGTTAGTTTTTAATTGATAGATAAAAATCATTTTTAAGTGAAATAAAACAATGTTTTTAATTGTGTTAATTGTACTGATAAAGCTTTCACATGTTATTTACGAATAGTTTAATTATTTAGAATAGTAGCTTTACTTTCATTCAAATAGCTATTGTTCAGTTTAATTTTTTAAATTATATTCCATAAATTTCATGTTATTTCAAATGTGATAAAAGGGATGCATAACTTTGGATATCAAATCATCCCTGTGTTAATCCCATAAAAAGTTGAAGATCTTTTAATACCGTATTTATGGCTTAAGAAAAGAAAGCTTAATTTTGTTAAGTTTAGTTTAAAGAAATAAATCTTTTAGACAATTACTTATATATTTGTGACAAGTAAATTTTTAGATTTAATAAATATGTTAAAAAATTATAAAATGAAAACTTAATTCAGTTTTTGCTAACAATAATTGATTTTCATTAAAATAAATTTTTAAATAAAATAATATTAATTATTTATATTATAATTTTACAAAATACTTTTAACTAAAAAAGATGAATGTTTAAATTATAATCTTTAAATTTTTATTTTCAATAATATATAATAAATGTAAAAGATAGTACAGAGTGAAAAGCATTATTATTTTAGATTATTAAACAGACACATTTGTGAAATCGAAATTGGTCAGTTCGTAAAGAATAAAGATTCTACTATTATTCAGAGCAAGTTATTTGCAAAATTTGTTGTATTTTTTAGTCTTTGTATCGTTGAGTTAAGTTACAACAAGGCTTCTCGATTTCGCCCGTATTTTTGGCATTACGTCTATATGCCATTGCATTTTGTGAACCTTCTCGTAATATAAGAGTTAATCATTTGGTATCTGTTTGTTTTAATTTTATCACTGGTTGGGGCAATCCCAAAAACTTTCGTCATTATTTAGACTAAATTTTCAACTAGAACGTTTTATTGGTTTTCGATTTCTTTGTTGAAAGAAAGTTCCTTTGTTTCATTATACACGTTTCTTCGAGTACATATGTATACACACGATAATATTATTAATTACGATGCAGTCCTAAGCGAATGTATCAATTTTATTTTACTGACTTTGCTTTTAAAAGAACTCGTTAATGTGAATGACTTTTTCACTTGAGATACTTTAAAGTTTTACGAGGCATTGGTTTGAATGGTCTCTCCGATCAAAATTGACGGAGTGATTTGGTTAATAAAAACATAAATCATCATTTTATTACGAACTCTTGAACTCGTTGCCATATTGGTTGTTAGGTAAAGTAACAAAAATCTTTTATAACTAACAAAATAGCTCTCTTGTAATCTTCGAAGAGAACTTTGATAACTAATATCAGGGCACTCATTTATGAGCTAAATAAGGATTGTCCATTTTATCACAATATGGCGATTTGCACTATATAGACGTGCAAGCACAGCTTACAGTTATTTTTCACATAGAAAAAAGTGTGATTAATTTTATCTGATAGTAAAGAAATATATATATATATATATATACACACACACACACAATCTAATGTATTTATATACATTTAAAGTTTTTCAGTGAATTATATTTTTCTGAACTCTTGTTTTTTAAGATTTTTTCTGGTCAAGTATGTGTGATAGTCATTATTATCTATTCTAATTTAAGTAGATTTTGGTTATAATAATAAAATATTTTTTCAATTGTATATACATTTCTTGTATATGCATTTCTTCTTTGCATTTATTACGAAGACATTAGACTAAAATATGAAAAAAGTGTGTGCACATTATATATGCTTAGAATAAGTAAATATCAGAAATTAGAATAAATTATGTTAAATACTTACTACAAATTATTACAAATTGTAGTAATTAGACACTAAATTGAAATTAAAAAATTACTTTCTTTTATTTAGTATCAAACCTACATTTTTCTACTATTTATTATAAATAAAAAGAGATTATTTCATATTTGTAGATAGCAAGAATTTTATATACTATACTTGTACTAAAATTAAATTTACAGTAATTTAATTGAATAATTAGAATTAAATTAAATAATAAACGTATATTTGAAATATTTTGCTTCTTCTTTTCACAACGATCAAATTTTGAACTAAAATATTTTCTAATTATTAGAAAATATATATATTCTCCAGATTGATAAATTTTAACGCAGCAATTGAGTTTCTAACTTCAAGAATTTGAATTTATACTATTGTGTTAAGTTTGTTCATGATCAAATGCCAGTTTATTTCTTTGGAAAATATATTGCTTGTTACATTTTTTAATAAAAAAGCCATTATTGATTTTAATGAATCATGTACAGTTTTATTTCTATAATAAAAGACAACGACATTTCTAATACTTAACCTAAGGTGTTTGATGCTATTGGAAAAAAAAACAATAAAGTTAATAA
This sequence comes from Platyscapa corneri, assembly GCA_018907185.1. NCBI lineage: Eukaryota > Metazoa > Arthropoda > Insecta > Hymenoptera > Agaonidae > Platyscapa > Platyscapa corneri. The sequence continues at coordinate 705,926 of JACCHW010000081.1, forward strand.
TACTATTTTTATAGTCTTAAACTGCAATCAAATGTTCATAAATAATTTTTAAAGTTTTGAGGTAAAAACTAATTGAAATATATAAAAATATTTATGTAAATAGTTTTCGAAGTAAGACTAAATAAAATTTAAAAAAATAAATTAAATAAATTTTTTATTAGAATTTTATAAAGGAAGAATCAAATAAGATATTATAGTATATTTTTTATGTAATATAGTAAGGTATCATAAAAATGATTGAGTGAGAGAAACGAAGAGATGAACTAACATAATATCAGGTGATATGGAAAAATTGGTATGAATATAACAATACGAAGTTTTGCAAAAGGTAAACTGTATATTGGGTTTGTTATAAATTTAGAGACAAAGAGATCTTACAGAATCTATGAAGCTTGAAACTTTATAGTAAATATTTAATAACTTAATTCATATTATACAAAACCTCAATTAAAACGCACTAATATTATTTATATTCGCTTAATCTTTAAGTTGCAAATATAATTAAAACATTCAGTTCATTAAAATTTTAATTAATATATTTTTACAAGTGTTTCCTATAAATTTTGAGAAATAATTTGTGTATAAAGTTGATAGATAATTAATAAAAATGATGTTTTTCAATTTTAATATAGTTAATAACACGAAAATAAATTTTTATCTTAAAGTTTAAGTTAAAATTTTATAAATTTTTTATTTACACAAGGTAACGAAATTAGTGTTAACTATTATTTGTAAATTCGATTACATAAAGTAATTTTAAGCAATTAACATTTTTTCTTAAATATATTTATTTAATAAACAGTATGAATGTTGAATATATTAAATATATTGTATTATACTAAAATTTAAATTATTTATATTATATTTATATAAAATATATTATACTTAAGTATATTTAAAGATACTTAATTGTATTAAATTATAGTACTCTAAATTTTCGTTTAATTTATCTCATTGTTCAGATGCTTCAAATGTTTGAAATTTATAAGTATATTTTTATGTATGATGAATAGCACATTCAATCAAATTCATAAACATGCAAACCGCTGATAAATCGATAATTTTTAAACAAAATTTTATGTGTGATTTTATGTAGAATAAAATTGCTATCATGTAAACACAATACGTTTTTCTGTTCATATAAGCAGCAAGCTATAAAGATTTTTATATTCTATTTCACACCTTTCAATTTTCTCACTTTCTTTTTTTTTATTTATTTCTGTATATATTATTATTTCTTCTGTTTACTGTACCTTTCCTTTTTTGTCGTTTTTTTCTTTTACCTTCATTTACTATATTTACCTTTCATTTTTTCTTCTTTTCACTTTTATCTTCCCCTATTTGGCATTATTTTCTTTTCATGCTAGATTCCTTGCTTCCATCTACTTTTTGACACCTTTCTTCCCCTCTTCTACTTACACACACATGAGTTTTTTACAGCTACATACAAAAAAGTGAATGAGGAATTCGATGAAAGTGCTTTATTATTACGTCAAACAGCGTAGAACTTTAAATGAGTTTTGTTACAACTTTCAAAGACGACTTGAGACGAAATTGGCAGAAAATGTAAGTTTCTCGAACCAATGATAGACGTTTGATCATGGGAAAACATTTTGCTATTAAAACTCTCATTTTCATATTATCGCAATTCGTAGCGCATTTGAAGTGTTGGATCGTATATGTAGATTATGGAAAATATCTCGTTGCTAAACTATCTAGAAGATAGATTCAAAATTTAAGTTTTTGAACAGAACCAAATAAAAAAATCTAATATGCAGTATGGATATTCAAACGAGTTGTACATAAAATTATTAAATATATTTCTTAAATTCTGCTATTAGTTATGCGAGGATTTCACTTTTTATAAATAAATAAATATATGTATATATCCTTTGAGCTTCAATTTTTTTCTTTTTGTAAGTTATAAAATATTACTTTTAATAGTCTATATGTTCTATTTAAAAGTAAAAGAGTAATCTATCTTTAGGATGGTAACGTTTCAATATTTTTAGGATTACTCTTATCTTAAAAGAATACTATATTAATTTTCAAAAAAGTTAAATACAGTTAATTGTTCTAGGTAAAAAATTAACATGAATAATTTTTAAAATAATAAAACCTGTCTGAACTTTAGGGGAAAATACTTTATCTTAATAAATATTCTGACATATTTGTCACATAATTACGTTTATTATTAATAAATGACTAAGTATTTTTTTTTAGTTTGAAAAGTTAATACTTTTATTAATTGTAAATCAAGGAAAGTGCTTGATAATATTCATAAATTTATTCTATAATTAATCAATAAGCTTTGTGTATTTTTTTTTTTAATACCATATGTAGTACTTAAGAGAGTTTCTTGAATATAGTGTTTATGAATTTATATGTTGCGTTTTGCTAATGATTTATTTGAATAGAGAAGAATATTATAGTAAGAGCTTTTTAATCTTTTGATACAAAATTAGTTGATAGCGTTTTATTATTTTCTGCTTGCAGATAAAAAAATATTTAAATTTTTTAATATTCAATATTATGATAAGTTCTAATTATAATTTATTTATAACATCAACTAATAATATTTTTTTGTAGTTTATTATAAGACGAATAAATTTAATTGAAATATAAATAATTTTATATGCAGTTGAAAATATTTAACGATGCTTTTTATAAAAATAATTTTTGGTTTCTCAGCATATGAGCAATTCATTCGTTGTAAATTTTAAAGTAAATTAAACATAAAGGTCTACTTAATTGGAAATAAGATTTATCGTATAGACGCATGTTTGTAAATTTACTTTTTTATATTAATATTACATTTTTTCCTCTATAAATTTAAAAATAAAATTTAAGTAACCATTAAATAAAATGTACTGGTTCTAAATATATTAATAATTTTTTTTAACATACAAACCTTATTAATTGAATAATATATTATTATAATACTGCATATAATTAAAATATAATATAATTTTAATGAATTAATTCTAAAAGTTTTAAAATAAATTATAAATCTTACACGAATATAAAGTCTTATATCATATTGTGAATTAAGAATTTTATTTTTTTTAATATTTATTTTGCCTACATTAATAAATATATATAATAAAACTCTGCTATCAAATAACATGAAACACGTACACAATGATGTTTACATTTAAAAGAGAAATAAAATTTGAAAATAGATATAGTGTACATTAAACAAAGTTATTTAATTAAATAGAAATACGAATAAATTAATTGTTAACAGATATATATATATGTAACTATTGCAATATTCTTACAAATTTTCATATTTTTATTTCTTGAAATTATTCTAAATAAATTTATTTATATAGATTTTTAAGTTTATATTAAAATTTATTAATTTAGTGGACTTGAAATTATTGCCTTTTACATATTTTTTTATTATAAGATTATAGAGTAAAAATTTTTAAGCAATTACGTTAAATAAAAAAAAATTCATCAACTTATTTTTAAAAATTTCTTAGTTCTTGTTCAATTTATTCTGATGAAAATAATGTCATATGTCACCAATCCTTTTTCTAATAATTTAATTTACGTGAAAACCTATATTTGATTTATATTAAGGAATTAAAAATAAACACATTTAAAGAATGTTTTTTCTTTAAATTTGTATATTTTATTTTATTTATGCTTGTAACTATATTTTTTAAAAAGTTTTTATAAAAACCGATTCTTTAAAATATTCTTGTATTTAATACTTTTATAATGAAAATTTTTATGAAGTATAGATTCAAAAAAATTAAAAATTTATATAATTTTTGTATTTCCATTATATATATATATATATATATATATATATATATAATTACACTTATTTATAAAAAAAAAATTCTATTAAAATCATTAACACTTAATAACTATTGTATTTAAAGTGAATTTTCAATATTCAGATAAACAAGTTATTGCTTTGTATTCGACTATCCGTAACTGTGGTTATATACGATGTAACTTAATAAAACCGTCACATCAGTTCGTTATCAGTAACAGTCCATTAATTTAAGTGATGTATTTGAACGAATTAGCTACGTGTGCAACAAGGTTTCTCGAATACTATTTTGTTTCATTCAATGCCGCATTTCATTATAATCAAATCATACAAGAACAATGCTTAATCTTCAATGGAAAATGCGTTTCTACTTACCTTATTTATCCAACTTCTATTCAATTGCTGTTTATTTATTATTAAATTTTATGAAAAGGTGCTTGTCTATTTGTTACATTGTTTCTATATGAAATTTGGCGATTTTTTTCAAAGTGATGTAATTAATTTTAAAATTTAAGAATATGCTCTTTAATTTAAAAAATTTAATTGTGTGATATCTTCACGCATTAAAGCCCAATATTATATTATGAATTATTATAAAAACTAAGATTAAGCTCGATTTACAAAAATTTTGTTTATAATAATGTTTGTGTTTTAAGCTTAGAAAGATAGATTAGAAATATTATTAAATATAATAAATAAAAATTTGACTGGAAATACTTGTAAATTTATTTTCAAAATATCCTATTTTATTAAAAGAATTATTTATCATATTATTCGTTTTCTATTTCTAATTTATTGCTAACAGAATTTAAAAGTTGGCACACTCTTTTTTTAACTTATTGAACAATGAAATTTATAATACCTGTTTTAAGAATTAGTAATAAGTATTTGAATTAAAACGTATTAAATTAAATATAACCGAAATTCTGAATTATATTATTAATCATAGAGCATTATCTCAATTGTAAGTATAAACTCAACTATTAAATTTATATTATTATCAAGTGACGTTTCTATAATAAAGTTAAGACAGCAGAGCTTTTAACTGAGAACGTTATATAAACCAAGTATTTAAAACAATCAATTGATATGTTGTTTATCTCTTAATACCAGAGAATTGAAATTATTTTTAAAATGTTATATATAAAAATTTTAATGTTAAATTATTTTTTTTAAATAAAATTTTTTTAATGCGTTTGATTATTAATTATCGTTTCTTACATATAATATTTCTATTAAGAAAATAAGAAAAATGAAATTTTTTTTCTAATGTATTGGTATTCGAATGTTAAACTAATTACGAAAAAGGTACTAAAATCAATGAAACATAATTTATTTTTATAATATATACAATATCTAAACATCGTCGACTACGATTGACAAAACTTAGCTATTCAGATAGCAAATTTTCCAGATAGCTATTATTATTATCCTACGTGTATTGATATAATTGCTTTAAGCAGAGTTTCTACAATGCTTAATGATAATTTGCTGGAATTATATTTCTTGTCAAGTTACTTTATAAATCCAATACGTTAATTTTACGTATATCATCAGTAGAATATTAGCGACTGCATTAAATAATTTCCTATATATTCCCTTTTGCTCGTTTCTAATTTACAAAATGTTTCTAACAAGGTACTACTTGAGACAATTGTAAGTACTCTATTTAAGGCTGCGGTTGTCTAAAATACATTAACTTTATTATTAACTTGAATAACACGAATATGTCGAGTGACAGAGTTTGTGAAATACGTGTACACATGGGGGACCTATAGTTTCAAGTAAACAGTGAGTTGCCAAGAAGGCTCATCTAAAAAATGAGCGTGTACAATATCATTAGAATTTTCGTTGCAATGAATAAAGTTGTACGAATGATTGTTTTTAAATTCTGTAATCTTATTTTTAAGAGGAATATTTTCTATTCATTGATACAAGTAAAAAGTATAAACTGTATTTAATACATATTTTTACATTGAAATTCGTAAGAATTTTTTAACAAAAAATTTTTCTTTTTAATAACGATAAGTTATTTGTTGATAATTTTTTAATAAAACTTACTTTGTTTACGAAGAAAACAGTTTCTTATATATAAGATTATAATTTTGTACGTGTCAAGCTAGACTTATTATATAATTAAATATATATTTCCATTATAAAACTGATAATTGATTAATGAAAATACGATGAACGACAGCAAGTATTGAATTTTCAATTCATTGAACAGTACATGGAATATAAAAAATTTTTTCAGTATTTATTTTCTGTTTTAGATCTTCCAGAGATATCTGACATATATATTTCACTTTATTTTTTTTTTTTTTTTTGTAACCTGAGGAATTATCTTAGTTTGGTTTTGCTTTCTTATCTAATTTATAGCTGTTCTATTTTAGCTTACTCCCATTATTTGGTCCTTCTTTCTCTTTTTATCTCTTTTTCCCATACTTAATTCTTTTTTCATCTACGTTTTGCTTTCTTACCAGCTCATTTCAGTTCTCTTACTCAGCAGTCCTTCCAATAACATGTGCATTTAAGTCCCCATTTACCTCACTCTACGTTTTTTTTTGTCTTAGGAGCATCGCAATACCTTTTTAATACTTTTTCTTCCATTAATTTTCTATAATTAGTTTTCATTTTATTTGCATTACTTCTTAATTTATAAATTGTAAAATTACTTTTCTTTCATTAAAATTCTTTCTAAAGTGTAAAAATGATTTTTTTCTGTAAAAGAAAAGACTTACAAATTTTGTTATAGTTTTATTTGAAAGTAATTCTATTTATTTAACGTTTATGATTTATCAATGGGTATCTGCCCCACAATGACAACTTTTTAAATACACAGGTATTTATATAAATACACACATACTATAAATTTCGACATATTAAACTTCTTATGATTTTAAAGCACTACTTTTTCAGAAAAAAATTATAATATAACATTTGAAATTTATTTTATAAAATTACTTTCGTTTACGAAAATTCGTTCTTAACGAAATATAATATATACACATTACTATATTAAAAAATTTTTAAATTTCTAATTTTCTAAATATGAATCATTTTTAATTTAATAATTACAAATAAGATACGTTTAACAACTATAATTTTAAAATAAATTAAGTTAAAAATTTATAGTACATTAAAATTAATTCTGATTCGAGTTTTTGTAAATATATTAGAAGGATTTTCGAATTTTTCAATTGAAATAAATTATTTTAATAAAGAAAATATTTTCTAGATAAATACATATTTATCTCAAAAAAAGACAGTTTATTGCGAAGAAATTCATATTTTCTATTTTTACCACTACATACTTTATCGTTGCAAATATTATATATTGTAGTTCGGACATTCTATATTAAAGATTTTGCTTTTACTTAAACATTTTTTGTGATGTATAGTACTTTCAGATTTTCTTATATTTACATGTTTTCATTTAAAAATTATTAAAACTTACATTTGAGAGAAAAAATATACGCAGTAGTAAATAAATTATTAAATGTTTAGAAAATTTTGTAATATTTATCAAAGTTTAATATAGACAGCAAGTGATAAAAAATTTTTTTAACGTTAATATAAATGAATCAAATAAATTTTGATGAAAACTCTAAAAAATATTTAATACTATTTTTTTCTCTTATTAATTCCAGATATATCAGGTATCATTGACAATATTTATATTTATATTTTAAATTTATTTTACGATTTTTTTTTTAAATTTCCACGAGTTTTTTAATTTTCTTTCTTTTATTTTATCTGATTTTATTGCATAATGATTAAATTATGTATAAAAAGTATTAACCTGTTTTTAAAACATAATATTAAAATATTTAGGATGTTTTATACACTTATGTCAGTGAAATAATATTAAAAATATTATTTAATTTTGCGATGAAAGTCGAAGAATAAGAATATAATAAAATTAACATTTAATGTTTTTAACAAGAAATTAAAAATAGAATATATATTTTTATTATTTTGTATTTAAGATTCAAAATTTAGTTATTATGAATTTCTTAATTAAATTTTTCTTTAAAAAATTTGTTATATCTTTTATTTTTATATTTATGAATAATAATTTTCATTAAACGGAATAGAAAATTGAAGTCTTTCAAATTATTTTACTTGAGGTTCGTGAAATTATTTTACTATATATTTTTAAATTGTTCCATAAGTTATAAATATCTGTCATTAAATATATTTAATTATTTCAGCAGATAATTAATAATAATCAATAATGGATTCGTTAAAATCGTGATTAAAAGCTTTTGTATAAATTATTATGTAATATTGCATCTAAAAATAATTAATTTTATTTAGCATTAAATTTAAATATATAAGGAGAATTAATTAAGGTATTTAAGTAATGGGTTTTACTAATCTATATGTTTTCAATTTCTATATGACTTTGTATTAGAGTTTTAGCTTCTTCATACATTTTTTGGTTTTATTAGCTCAAGTATTATGATCATAAGTACAATATGATTATGAGTCATCCATAACGCATTTCTAAAATACCATGTATCTTAGATATTTCGGTATATTGTTGCACATGGACGAATGACTAGCCCTACATTACATTGGCTAGTTGTTGAAATAGCTGTTATGTGGATTCACAGAACGATGGACATAATGGGAGTATGGTAGTGGATGTACTAAGGTAGATCGATCAGGGGGAGGGGAAAGACGTATCTTCATTGTACTCTAGCATATACGTATGGGTACATACTGGTGTAAATCAAACAATCGAGAGCATTGTATGCCTCAGGTCAAATACACAATTACGGTCAAGGGAAAATACAACTTTCAAAATTCTGTTCTGCATTTAGATTATAATGTATATTCAAATTATTATTAATGACTGTAGTTATTTTCTATTATATAAATATATCTGTTAAATTGATTTACATTGACTTGTTATTCCTTTTTTCACTTATTTCACTATGTTCATGCTAATTTTGAAATAACATGTAGTATACATCACGAAATTATTTAAAGCTCAACGATAAAATTATATTTATTAATAATAATTAAATTTATTAAAAGTGTATTTCGTCTATTATATTATATTTAATATTGAATTTGCATCATTGTTTCCTAAACTATAAAATAAGATTTACCTTTTATTTTACCTTCAAAATTATTATTTAAGGTTAAATAATTTCAATATTTAAATATCTTAATCTTACTAAAATATATTAAAATGCTTCCATTAAAAAAATAAAGATTAAATAATTCAATTATATTTTATAATTTGTAAAATTTATCGGTATTAAAAGATGTCCGAAGGATTTTCATTAAAAATTAATATGTTGTTGATTTTAGATTTTTTAATATTTTAATATTTACAAAAATATATAATTTATTTCTGTTAAATATGTAATTTATATGATTTAATTTATACACGTGTGTGTGTGTGTGTGTGTGTGTGAGTGACGTCTATTTTCATAGCAATAAAACGGGATTCGTATTCACATCCGCACGAATATGTGCAATTACAAATTAGGTGTAATCTTACAACTCACGTAAATTCACATACATATACAGGCATATATATATATATATATATATTCACACCACAATAAATATATACTATTAGTAAAAAAAAGTTCCTATCTTCAGCACACGATTGTAGGTGGAGTTTTTTGGCTTTTCATCGATCCATTGTTTCTCTAAAAGTTATTCAATGGGTTCCGTTAACCGAATGAAATCTCTGGTTGCCGATGCGTTATAGCTTGACAGAATACAGGATAGATGAAAAAATAAAAATAAAACTTTGAACGTCCAGCATATGTTATTTTTTTCTGTTTGCAACCGTGTCTGAATGACGCTTGATTGAACCCTACGTATTTAGCAAACATTTTTCTCCGTTTTTGCGCTGTCGTACACGACGTTGACTTGTTCTACTGCGACCCTTGCTGTTACTGGTGTTTCAGCATTTTCTATTTTAAAGGTACACGAAAAAATAGCTGAATGCCGTAAACGAATATCGATTCTTATAAATTTTAGATCCAGTATTTACTTATTGCTTTTTTATTCTTTTTATTCACGAATATTTTCTAGATTGCATATTTTAATTATTATATTTATTAAAATATTGTTTTGGATATCTAATTTTAATTTAATTTCGCATAAAAATAAAAATAAAATATTTTATACTTTTAAACCACTGAAAAAATATTAAGGTGAATGATTTATTTAGAAATATTAATAAATTTTTAATTATAATTTTATTTAAATAATTAAATTTAAATGATACTAGAAAAAATAATACGTACCATATTTTTCAATTAAATATATCCATAAAATATTTTAAGTGTTCATGATTTTATAATAATTTTTATTATTAATACAACAAGTTAATAGGAAATTAAAAAAATTTTACGTATATTAATTTTACTTACTGTTTAAAAATCAACTTAATTAAATCGTTTTTTAAATAATTGTAATTTCATACGAAGTTTTTTTTGAGATTGTTTCCAAGTAAAAAAATTTTTTTATTAATTTTTATGTCAATGAATTTTATTTATTGAAGATTATTATATTGATTTTAATTACTTTTTTCTTCGTTTAGTAGCAATTTCTTTACAATAATTATAAAAGATTTATAAATTATTTTTCGTAAATCAAAAAAATTAATATATTTGCAATAGAATTTCTATTTTATAAATTTTATGTAAATTATAATTGATTAAATATTATATACGAAAATATTATTTAGGTTATATTATTCTTGTGTATATAATGAAATTAATATAATAATGTAAAAATTGTGTAAATATTACGTTAAATATAAAATAATTATAAAAAATTTTTTTTAACTTAATATTTCTGGAGTAATTAAAAAACTTATAATTTACTACTTTTCTACAGAAATATCCGTAAAGAAATACTAAATAAAATTGAACTAATTTTTATTAGAGAGAAGTAATTTTTTCAAGTTATTTGTTCATATGTATATGTAATTTAATTCTTTTCGTAACAAAGAAAAATTAACACGAATAGAGTAATTTCAGTATAGTCCTTGAAAAGTATAAATAAACCGCTCCAAAGTTAAAGAGAGAGAAGAATTTTCTTTATAAATTGTGAATGTTCTCTTCATTTTGAATAGGGTACCCTAGACTTTTCTCCGATGTTAATCGCTATGTCTTTTGCTCATTCTATTTTCCCACGAGAAATCCCCACCGTCTTTTGAATATTCACAGGGGTGAATAAGAGCAGAAATTCTGGTCCACCCACCGGAGTAATATACACTACATCTATACTACTGTCTCATTGATATGAATTTCATGGTGTATTTATCTACTATATTTATTTTAGTAAAATAATTAGACTCTTAATAGAAATGCATAAGTAACTGTTGATGTACCAGTATCCAAATTTTTATAATATTAATTAATTTATAATATTAAATAAAGATATTTTATAAGTATATGATTCAATATCTTCATTAAAATCTTTAAAAAATTTTTGCATTTTTTATTTATAACGAAGAGAATATATTATTTAAATTTAAAAAGTATATATGTATGTGGTAAATATAAATTAAATTTATAAGTTCTTTTGAATGTCCGTGTTTTAGAAATAATTATCAGATATACATTTTGTGCTAATGTAACAGTAAACGAGTATGACCGATACTCTCTTTTCATAATTACAATATACCACACTAATTATCAGAAAAAACCTATTCTGAAATAATTAACAGTGCTGTCTTATAGTTAAATACTTTATTATACAGGTCAACGTTAATAAGATAATTTTTTTTAGATTTGATTTAATTAAAGATTTGATTAAAAATATGTTTTTTTAACATAAATTATTAAAATAATATTTTTTTAAATTTTCAATATAGGGTACATACATACATATGTATATATATATATATATATATATGTCATTAGTAGCATTTACAGTCGTTTAACTAATGTAATTATAGTATGAAATTTAAACATAATATACATGTATAATTATAAATTTTAATCATGATAATAAGTCAGTAAATTAGAAAGTAAATTAGAAAAAAAATCTGCTAAGCAACACGATAAATTTTTTTTCACCGAATAAGATAAAATGATATTTAACGTATCTGCCAGCTTACTTAATTCAAAGATTCATTTTTTCTTAGAAAAATATTTTATATTTTCTTAACGTCGATGTTTGTTATAAAGTGACTGAACGCGCAACAGATATTTCGAAATTTAACTTTATTTTATATTTTGTAAAGGTAAATTTTAGTTTTCTTATAGAATTTATATTTAAAATATTACAGTATAGTTAATCTTGTGCCTCTTCCAATTCTTACTATACCTTATGTAAATAATATATTTTAATAAATCATCTCTAGTATACAATAAATAAAATTTTATCAGAACACTATGTATCACTATGTATTACTATAATAAAAGGAAGTTTTTTTATTATTCATCAATTTTATTATATCAATTAATACAAATCTTTATTTTTTATTTAAAATATGATCACGAATTGCAAAGATATACTCAATAACATAACATTTACATTTGCTTAAGTTAATTGAAATAACTACATTATTAAAAATATGTCAGTTAATTAAATTATCGTTTATTTAAAAATAATTTTAATAATTTAAAAATTATTAATAATTTAACTCTAATTTTGAAGGTTTATGTTTTTATTGAAAGTCTCATTGTACATAAAAGTTATCCGAATTACATTAGTCATACTTTAAAATACTTATTTTATTTGTTATTAAATAATTAGTTCAGTAATTCAGTTTAAATTATGATGATTTTTAAATAATTATGTATAGTAAAGTTACAGTTTTTAAAATATCATTTCATTTAGTTTAAACGTATTTTTAAATGTAATTTCATTTTGTTTATAAATGCAGTGTAATACACTAAATACTGCATTTTACTTTTTAATTTGACTTCATATTTTCTTATTAATAGTTAATTAATTGCTGTTTAAATCAGATTTAATGTAACAAATTGTATTACAATTTATTTTTACATATAAGTAATAAATATAATATAATTATAAATATTTATGAGCTTTTGAATAACTTTATTTTAAGTGACATATGGGCTATATTTTAATTTTATTTTAGACTAATGTAAAATTTGGTAATATTGCAATTTTGTTTCAAATGGGATATTCTTTCTATTTAAAAATGACAGTTGACAATGGCTGAAAATTTTATCCTCTTCCTTGCAAGAAAAATGTTCAACTGCCGTGTCTCAATTTCATGTCTCACTGGTACTTGCTGAGTGTGACAAGTTCAACTTCCTTTACTCATCCCTCCGTCCGCCAAGCTTACGATTCTCTATGTGATATACTCAACTTGTACGACATTCCCACGAATCTACTTCACCAAGACTATTTTATCTTTCATCAAAATCGTTGCACGCATGGTTTGTTCGGAGCACTTTATTCAATTTAAGTCTGGTTTTTAACTCTAACTTTTTTCTTTTAATCAATTTAAAAATTTTTGCTTTCAATTTTTATTATACATTAATTTGGAAGCTAATTAAAAAAATCAGCAATGATTTTAAAAGAAATTTATTTATTTAATTCAAAATCTTATTGATATAAAAAAGTCAATACTATCAATTTTTAAAATATCTGTTTCATTATTTTGAGTAGAAAAATTTATGAATAAATTATTCTATACAGAAAAAAATCTTAAAATACAAAATTACGTTTATAAATACTGATAAAATTATTTTTGAATATGAATATCAATTTTAATATAATAAAATAAATAGAAGAATTTCTCGATTAATTTTGTGTAATAATGCACTTTCTGGAATATTTTAAAAATTCCAATATGATTTAAAATGTTTTAAATGATAATTAAAAAAAGTAATTTTACTTCTTTTAAAGAAAATAAACTACGGAAATTTTAAATACATATTTGAATAAATTTCATCAAGGGAAGTATTTGCAATAATTAACCAATTATAATTAAAACGATTGAAAAAACATTAATTTTATTTAACAGATTTTTTAAAATAAAAATACCGTTCAATATTATTTTTATTTTTAAATTTATGAGAGTTGAACAAATCCACATTTAAATGAAATAAATTAACTTAATTTTAACGTATTTTGATTATTATAAAAAGTTTATCTAATAAATATATTTATAAGTAAAACAAATATAATTTATTTTGTTATCAAAATTTTTTTTACAAAGTATACATTATAATAAACATACAATAATTCGGTATGAATAAGATTTCAATTGATTTATATTAATGAAAACAAAGAGAGAGGGATTTTATTTAATTTTCTACTGTATTAAAACTTTTCTTTTTTGTATTAGTAATAAATTTATTAGCTGAAATTAAATAATTTAGAAATAGTTTTTCAATTAATAAAATGAATTTAAATTACTTTTTAAAAATGCTTATAATTTCGTATTCATTAATATGTAAGAAGATTATATTTAAATAAACAACAATTTACTATAAAATGCATATAAAAATAATTAAAATTTTTGTTTTTGATATAGATGGGTGTATATGAAAATTTTTTAATTTTAAGTAAAAAATATTTTAGTGTGAGATTAAACCTTAAAGCAATAAGCTTTAATTATGTGTATTGATATTCATAGTTACGTTTACCAGTTTTACGGTATCTAATATTTTCTTCTTCAATAATTATACAAAATAAACGAAATATAATCTATGTAAGTAGAAATCAAGGTGAGAAGGGATAATAGTCATCTAAATTATGAGATTTATTTGTAAAAGAAAGTGGAAAAAAGTGAGCGAATTAGAAGATCGCGGGATTAGAAGGGCTAACAGGATGATCCACCATCGTTGCACGCAATGATCGTTCATTTTCACGCCTTCGGGAATCTTGTACTAGCGTGCAAGCAGTAGTTTCGAGTCCGTCGCTATGGGCCACTCGAAGATTGCTTAGAAGAGCGGTCGCATGGTGCGGTCACTCAGTCAGCTTGTTAGAGCCAAGCTGCGGTTATGGCCTCGGGTGTCGTATCAAAATGTCGGCAAGGTAGCCGAATTTGCTTGTCTGTCTCACAATACGTACCATTGTTGGCGCCACATACAGCGATGTCTGTTAGTCCTTTCTGCGTAGGATGGAGGGCATTAGCCGGATTATTCTAAGGACTCTGCCCCGTCGTAAAAGCGGCAGTCTGATCGCGGATAGAATCGTTACGGCGCGGGGCTGAGAAGCAAACAGAAAAATTCGAGACCGAATGACTGCTCTGGCTAAATTTATTTTCCGAGTTAGTACCCATGAGTTGTTTGGTCGAGGGTTTTTGGCTGCCCTCTTCGAAAACTCGAACACTATTTTTACTAGCTTCTTTCAAAGCGAAAATCCATTTTTTTAGACGAGTATGTATCAACTTGTTTCGAGGAAATACATTGACCATTTTGGAATATCTGGCATTAGTAAACAGTTGTGTTATGGTGAGTCAATTACGGCGCGTTGAATTAATTTTCGGAAATTATTACCAAGATTCATTATTTAGTTCTGAAGCATGGAGAATTTAATTGTATTTACGTCCGCGTAGACTCGTATCTTAAAATTTTATTTGTGAATTATATCTATTATGTATAGCTTACTTCGTTACTCAGTAATCGCTTGCTTATTTCTCGTTTCTGTCAGTAACTCTGATTGCATGATGTATGCATTTGACTTACATATTATGCATATGCACACACGCGCATACACACACATATATATATATTTAATAGTAAAGTTTCACGGTAAATTAGTTAGTCAGCGATACACGAAAATAATTTTATAATAAACTGGTTCGTAACTAAAATACATCGTTTATCGTTTACATATCTATATATAACATTACGCGAGTTATTATCAAGCGTAAATCAGGTTTACATCTATTTACTCTGATTTTATTTACTTTAAAACAATTTTATTTTAAATTCAGATAAATCAAATTAATTGTTTAATTTGTTATTTATAATTAAAAATATATTGGGTTTTTTCAATAGCTCAATGAAAAGAATTAAGTACAAATTATTGAATAACCATGAGTACATATTAAACATCAAATTTTAAACTGATAAATTTATCTGATTATTATTTAATAAAACATTTTATATGTGTATATAATGATTCATTAATTTTTAGTTAATAAATTGTCATTATAAATATAAAAATTAAATAAACTAATACCAAGGGAGAAACTTAAAATATTAAAAAATAAAAATAATATTTAGTGTCATAATATTTATTTTTAATTTGATATATATGTATAATTTATTGTTTTTCGTGTAATTAA
Source organism: Platyscapa corneri (assembly GCA_018907185.1). Taxonomy (NCBI): domain Eukaryota; kingdom Metazoa; phylum Arthropoda; class Insecta; order Hymenoptera; family Agaonidae; genus Platyscapa; species Platyscapa corneri. Next base: position 721,975 of record JACCHW010000081.1, read on the forward strand.
AAATAATAATTTCATCTGTTGTAACTAATTTTTAAAGCTAATCATATGATGTATTTAAATTTATTTATTTGATAATGTTGATGAATATTTTTATATTTATGAGAAAGTAAAAAAAGATAAAAGAATTAAAATTCTGCATTTTACTGAAAATCAGGAGGGCTGTTGAACATAATTAAATTCTAGAAATTTAGTATAATTATTGACTGTGCTTTTACATATTAATGATACTTAAAAATAATTACATTAAAAATAACATTTTTATAATTATAAATTTACAAAAAAACTTAGTTATCCGAAATATAGTACTTATGCTACTTAAATTTTATAAATAATCAAACTTTTTTATTTGATAAAATAATTAAAAAAACTATTATCTCTATTTTAATGATAATCATGAAATAATTCTACTTGTACAAAAGCTACTTATAAAAGATATTTTTTCTAAAAGAATAAAATCTTTTACATTTTAAATTACCATTATACGTAAACACGATACAATCAGTAATAATATGTTAATATGTTCCTTGTACATTGCAAAGCATTAATCGATTGCGTTTACCGCGTGAATGCAAATTACGGCAATTCTCGCACACTGCATTATCGAGTGCCGAGACCTCGATGCCGCAGTTGTTCTATTTAGATGTTCCCCAATTATGCAACGTAGCCATAATTATCTCAATGTGTATAATAGTCACCAATATTAATTTTATTAATATTATATTAAATAGAGTAACTGTTTCGAGAATTTAAACTTATTATTTGATATTTATCGATAGCTCCATTTCTTTATGTGCAAATGAAAGAAAATAAAATTAATAAATAAATAGAAAGTTATTGATCCATTTATTTTTAAATGAACTTTTCCTTTAACCATTAGATAGACATTAGATTTATATGTGATTAAGTTTTTTTTGTATTATAAGCGCCTTAGGAAATATAAAGTGCGATTCAATGACCTATGAAAAAGATAAAAATAATTAAATTTTAACGTTTATGTTAAATATGTAAAGTACATTATAAAATATTCATTTTGGTGAATTTTATTATAGTGTTGTCGAATAAATAATTTAAGTCAAATTGAGAATAATATATTTGCATTAGTAAGGACAATTAAAAAATTTAAAGTTATTTGACACGATGTAAAAATCTTTAGAACTTTTGCTTTGAAAATACATAATATGAAAAAAGCATTAAACAAACGTGCCGTACAGCGAGCTCTGCTCATAAAATGGACAATTGCATAAGATAGAAAAACTTAACTCTCTGATCACCGGGTAATTATTTTCCAATAGATTTTAAGAGCATAACTTTTTACTCTTAACATATTATTTCTTATATATACTACTACTACTCTAAAAAAGTGTATAGTTTTTTTTAAAGGAAATACAGTACTGTAAAATAATCAATTTTCAGTCTCTACATTCTAAAATTGAAAATTTTTACCGATACTCTATATAACACCCTGTGTTAACTAATTGAAATATTACTGATGTATTAAAAAATAAGGAGGCATTTACAGCTTTCATCTACAATGTAAAAAAATCTGTTGAAAAAATGATTATTTTAATGTGTAGATGTTTATCAATATAAATATATTGGCACTATACATTTTAATATGACCTATATCATCCGTAGTAATTAGAGTTACAGTGACATTAAGGGGACTATTGATAAACACATATAGTTTCAAACTGAATACACATTACTTGTTGCCACGTGTTCGACATATGACATCAGGCATTAGAGAGCTATAAAGTATAAAAAACAGCTGAATAATTAGTGATAAGTAATCTAAATAAAATAAATACAGAATAACATAATTTTTACTTTTTTAATTAATTCATTTTTTTAAATAAATTTAAAAAAATGTTTAAGTTTTCAGAAAACAATAATTCAAAAGTTACGTTTAAAGACGCATTAAAAAAGTAGGATCTTTTATTGCGTAAATTGATTATTACTGTAATCTTCTGCTATTAGAAATGCATTTCGCATTAGGCTTAATAATTCATTAATATAATTGGCGACTAAGATTTTATCTCTAAAAATGGATAGCATATTGTTTTCTTGTAGTTGATTAATGGCACAAATAATTGTCAAGGAAAATTGAATAAATTATATCAAAGAATGACTCTAGCGTATTAAAGAATACTTTGATTATTAAAATACCGATGTTATAATTAAATGAATGGACGAGGCGATAGCTTAATGAAAAAGATTTAAATAAACGTGAACGTGAATGTGTCTATTGATAGGTGTTTGAAGGTTCGAAGAAATGTATGCAAGCGAGAAAGTAGATGACCGCAGAACGGTGGATGAGTAAAACGAGGTAATGGCTGGTAATGGTTATTAGGACATGAATGTATGTGTTATCGTGCAACTCTAAGGAGATGTACGGTTACAAATAGTATGTGCAAGTATTTTAAAGGGTAAATGTGTCGTCAACATAAGATAATTCAAGAACGCTGGTAATAATCTTATTCCTATAAGGAAATAGAATACAGTTTTTATAAGTCATAACTTTATAAGCAAGTATAAAAATATAGTTTTACTCGTTTTTTCAAGATTTTAAAAATTTTTTCATCAATAATTATAATGACTATGACTAGACATTAGATTTTTTAAAATAATTTTTATACTTTACAATATTACAATGTATAAATGTTTTAAATTATCACATAAATTATATTAGTATATCATTTTTATAAATTATAAGATTTACACCGTAATTTAAATATTTATGTTTTATTTAACGTACAAACATATTGCGAAGAGAAAATAAAGATGGTTTTTTACTTTTTAAATATTTAATAACAAAAAAATACAGTTAAGGTAAGTTTATAAAATTTCATTTGTTAATAAATTTGTAAAATTTCAATTGTTAATAAATAATAATGCTATATATTACTATTACTATATATTTTAAATTTATATCTTTGAAATATTTGAGGTATTTAGTACCTTAAAGTTGATAAGCAATATTAAAAACAATTTTAATCTGAATTAATTACTGCTTTCCTATCGTGGATTAATCGATATAAAGTTTTTATAATTTTATTAAAACTGCGATGCAGTTAATTTTTCTAGAAACATTTTTTCACCTATTTTACCACGGAAGTAGTTTTAAAAAACATACTGAAAAGATTTTATGAAAAAGTTCGTAAAAGTATGTTTTATAGCCATAAATATTATTAATGGTGTACGACCGCTATAATATCAGTTGGTGCTAGTATTTGTAATGTCAAGTTGAAAAGAAAAAGTGCATACAAAAATTTCATCTGAATGAAGAAGTTCATATAGTCGATATATGAAAGTTTGAGTCAAAATGAATTATTAACATGTTTCAAGACAAAATGTAAGAAACAGTAACAGAAGTTATAACCATAGCTTATACTATCTCGGTTTTAAATATATTTTCAAAGAAGAAACTGTCATATTGATAATAAACTTTATTTTACTCTGCTTTTTTAGTGAGTAATACAATACATATAAAATTTTAGAGATTTTCTAGATCATAATAATTGTATTTAATACTCTTTTTAGTATTATGCAGTAAATAATTATTAAAATTACTTAAAATAAATTCACAAGTGAATAATACTCTTTAAATATATCTAATTTGAAGTATTTTTGCATTTAGTTGCTTTATATTTCATATCTATTTTTAATGTTTTTTTTATATATGTGTATGAAATAAAATACTGCTTCATAAAAGAATATGCGTCTTATAAATACAAAAAAATTTAATTATTATTTTTAAAGATCAAAATATAAATCCCAAGAAATTTCGTTTATATTTTTTGATATTTCAATTTAAATATATTATAATTTACTCTGTAAATTTGGTAAATTTCATGATAACGGAAAATTTATTACATACATTCAACTCTAGTATTTAAAAAAAAAATAATTATTGAATTATTTACTGTATTATTCTAATTAAAAACATTAGAATATGATTCATTAAAAACGTGTATAATGATTAGTTTTAAAATGTATTAGTGTAATTTGTTTATTTGACATTCTCATTAGTTGGTAGTACTATTTAGATGTGTAATGAGAACATATATAGTCCATATCTTACTACAGTTATTACATCGTATAATGAGAATACATTGGCTGTATGGTTTATTGCTATGTTACATGTATCACAATAAATGATGTATCATAAAAAAAATTAATTTTCATATAAATTCAATCTAATCTTGATGTATAAAATTAAAAACAATTTTATTTGGAATGAATATTTCAAAATTTGTGTATAATATTTGAAGAGCTTAGTGACAGTATTTAGAAATATATTAATATAAAGTTATATAAGATTTTAAATTGCAGGTTTAAATTGTATTTATAAAATATATTTGTTAGATTAAATATAATTCATGCCACAGTCCATTGTCATCTACTCTAGTTTTGAACAAGGGAATAATTTATCCGCCTAAATTCAAAACAGCATTGTTGAAGTTATTAGGTCATTTGAAAATAATGTTTAAATACTATTTGTAAACTGGATTGAAAAAGTAAATAATTTCTGATCGAAAAATTTTATCGAAGGAGTTTTTTTCCGATGTCAGCTCAATTCTTTTCAGAAGAATAACACCGATCGAGGGTTGAAGTGAAATCATGAATTGTGAGTATAAATCTGTATTCGTACGTCAAACTGGACATTGGATCAGAGATCGTTATCTAGGCTAACCTCGATTGTAGAACAAGACAAAATGCTGCAATTGATCACACTATTCATGATGGAATTATGATTGCTAACGTGTTCGTATATTTCCACGTGTATACGTTTACGAGTATCGGGGCATACATAAGATCATGTTCTATTTTTTTGAATGACAGAAATAGTATTGTGATAAAAATAAAGGAACGTTTTTGATATTTGTTTCGATCTGCTGAACCATGGCCATTTTTAAATTCAGATTTTTATCCCGTTACGCGGATAATACAATAAAGTTTTCGTTTGAAATAACATGGTAATGTAAATTGTAAATTTTGTACTTAAGCGTGAAAAATATTTTAAAATGCAAACGTATTTTTAAATTTGAATAATATTTTTTATACTAATTATGAAAAAATATATGTTTTAAAAGCTACAGCTATTAATAGTCAGTTAATTTAATGGTTTTAAAAAAATTTAATTTTATAAAAAAATTATTAGTTTTGTCACGTTTTCAAAATAAGTTATTCTTGATAGAATAGATTTTATTTGTATGAAATTTTAAATTTTACGTACAGGATTCATATTCAACTCAAATAACTTAAATAAAAATCATAAATTTTTACTTATTATATGCAGTGATTTCAAATTTTGTGTTTCAAAAAGTACTTTTGAAAGTGTATATCATATAAATAAAAGGATATATGCAAAAAAATATTCATTGTTACATGTAGAATGGATTAGTGATACATAATCTTAACATATATGCAAAAAATTAGAATTGATTAGTATTATAAATGAATTAATTAATTTCACAAGTAATTCATTTTCAAGGGATTTGACATAAATATGCAATCTTATTCATTATATAAAAAAATCTATATTTTATTTAATAAATAAGTTGAATATAAATTGAAATTAATATTCTATATTATAAAAGAATAAAATACACTGTGCTCTTAGAAATGAAGTAATATTTGTAAATTTATAAATACATTTATAAAAATATATTTAATGTATACATTTATCGTATTAAAAAGTAAATTAAAATTACTCTAAAATAAAATGCAAAGAACATTAAATTATTTATAACTTCACCTTATATTATATTATACATAATTTATAAACGATTTTATACGAAAATTATTTGAATTATCAATAATCACTTATCGTTTGCACTGGATTTAATTAGGTATTTAAAATAATAAATTATGCTTGTGAATTACTGACAGATAAATTAGTTAAATTTGTATCGTATTCTTACCTTTGTAGTTATTTATAAAGGATTTTCGTATAAAAAAAAAATTTAATATAATAAAACACTTCAGTTTTTGTACGTGTATAAATAAAAGTTTAATAATAAAAAATTTCTATAATAAACAAACAATTCCTTCTAATATTTTTTCTACTGCGATGCATATTAATCTAGTAGAATTTTACTTGTGTTTATGCGCGCATAGTCTATCTAGCATCAGCAAGACAGTTAATTACTCTAAGATGTCGTTCTTGTAATTAATGAGACATTTTAATGAAAGCACAAAAATTACAGTTTTCGTTAGGTGGTCTTTCTATTCTATAAGTACGGTACTTGAGAATAAGAAGCGCGATATGCTTTACGACAGTTTGTTCTCATTCTAGCTTCCTGCAGATCTGCGAATAAAATTAACTTAGAATGACTATAAAATTTTCGTAAAAATACTTTATTAATAGGATATCATACATAAAATTTATTTAATTTCTTTACTTTATCCTAAATGCATATAAAAGTACGTATATATCCATTTTTTGTATTATTCTCGGTTTGTTGCAGTTTTCAGCGTGGCTATTAAATAAATAGCAATAAGTTTGAGTGCTTTGACCACAATATACACATATTTGAGGATTTATATTATATATATGATGGCAAGCTTTTTTATGAATATATTCACCATCACAGAATGCGCATCATTTTTGTATTTAACACGAAGAAGAAAAAATTCATCACATTGTTGAAATATTTTTCAATTTTATTATTTGAATTTTAATAATTTATCGTCATATTTATGAAATCCAATAGTTATAATTATTATACTAAATTTTTTAGCCTTCTTTTCTAGCTTTGCTACTAAGTAATAAAATAATGCTGTAAATTAATGGACTTTTTATATTAATTATTCACCTTATGTATGATAAAAAATAAAATGGAAAAGAGTGCAAGTAATCTTACTGCTTTTAGAAAGTTTGAGTAGCAGTCTAAAGAATTTTATGATTTTAAAAGATAGTAAAAACTGCATACTTTACGTAAGATTTTTGAAATAAGCTTCTCACGGCTTTAAATTTCAAAAGTTTCATCTCTAATACTTATTTTTTTTCATTTTATATGCACTTAGACGAATTAAACTGTTTTGAATATAAAAATCTAAATGTTTTAATTATCTTATATTAAATATATAAAAAAACATTGAAATACAATGGTAAGAATGAATAATTATAAAACATACCTAATTATTGATTGCTTTTGTTATAATTCAATATCGTATTTTTGTATAATTTGATACGTTTTTTTATAGTTTTATGAAAACAAATTTTCGAGAAATATATTTTTAATTATACAAAATGTAAAAGTATATATATATATATATATTTATTTATGTTGTAAAATAATAATAATTATAGGTCGTGCTTATTATAAAAATGAATTATATAGATGTTTTATAAATGTTAATAAAATATGAGATCGTGTGAATCAACTTAATTAATATAATACAATAAATTGTACTCTACAAAGAGTCTTTCGAATAAATTGTAAACTCTTTTAAATGAAGATAATTAATACTGCATCATAAATATTTACATAAATTTTAAACATATTTATATTACATAAGTTTGTATATTATAGTTTGTATTCTTTAAAAGTTATTATAAATTTTATATTAGTTTAATATATTATAAAATATTATTTTTTCTTCGTATTATAAAAAATATTGTACAATTTATGATAATAAGTAATTTTTTATTCGCTTTTTAATAGCTTTTACTATTAATTTTATTACTAAATAGTTAAAATTTTGTAAAAGTTAATACTTTATCAGCATATGGATAAAACAATATATAATTATTTCAAAGAAAAATTTATTGACTTTGTATAACATTTCGGTATTTCATGTTTGATGCAAAATATTAAATAAATTGCAAACTATACTCAATATTTACATTTTACATATCATATCTTCATTCTTTAACTCTGTTATCGAAGAAGTCGTTTAAAAAATACTATTTTTATGTATTGTCATAAGAGTTTAAAAAAAATATTTTTCACCCATATTTTTAACTTCTATATTCTGTCGTAAAGTTCATTGCACGTACACGGCTAACGGTATTGGAAATTCATCTGGGGTTTTCTTGCATGGTACAAACATGCAGGCCTGAATTCCAAACGCGCTTGGAATATAACTCGATGAATTCTAAGGCATGAAGCAAGCTAAAGTTTGTATTAAACACTCTTCTAACATGTATGTAATAAACTTATCTCTTGACAATGCAACGTTCTTTTGAGGTTGTTAAATATTTACTAACTTAATTATTTTTTAATTATAAATGTTGTAAATTCAAACAGTTCTTCAGTTAAACATATTTAAAGTGTCAATGTGTATATTAAATTAATTGTTTAATATCTGATCAACGTATAGAAAAACTTCAAAAAATTTTATAATAATCTTAAAAATTTTATCAAAATATAAAATTTTGCAATAATATTAAGATGAAAATATTTTGTAAATAATTATAATGAACCATGATTTTCATGTAAATATAATATTTTTTTGTGTAATTCGTTTTAAATAAATGTGCATAACATCAAATTATTCTTATTGTTCTATAATTGAATACAACTTTTTTTAATCATTATGCAATTTGAATATAACAGCTTTTGAATTCTCAAGATTTTAATAAAATTACGAATAAAATGAATTTCATAATAAAGGCAGTAGATATTAAATGATATATATATTTTTTTCCTTATTATTAAGTAGAGAGCAGAATTCATTTTCCAAAATTTTCATAAAATTGAAAAAATACACACGTAATTTCAATATTTTCAAGAAAGTTATGAGAAAATAAGTAAAAAATTTGGATAATAAATGTCTGATTGAAATGTATTATATTTGTTACGACATGGACGAATTATTCAACCGTCACAGTCGCAGGTGTAGACATTTCTTTCCTACAAACGAAAAAATGCGCGACTCGTGGTAATCGATGATGCGGACAAAAAGTGATTTTTGGTAGTTCAAGCGTGTGTGAAAGCTTAACGTAGCAGAACAATGGTTGGCAAATGAGATGGCAGAGTAGGTAATTGGCTGAGTTCGAATGCAAAATCCACTGTGGCTCATGTGTTTACTCTCAATGTTGATGGTCATCTAGTTGCAGTGCACGCATCGCAAAGGGAATATCTAAACCGCAAAGGCCTCGAGGATCTACATTATCATTGTAAACTTAAGTAAATATAAATCCTCGATCTTGCACTAGTATGATAGTGTTATTATACATATATGTTTCATATCGTAAAAATTTAAAACAATACTTAGATGAAAAAAGATTTTTTGAAAATATTTACGATTTTACAGTCAAGCAAAAATTTGTCATTGCTTTTAAATCGCGTTAGAAAATTTTTTATCCTTAATATAGAATTTATCAGAATTTATACGGAGATGTTTATAATGGAAAATAAATACACGCATGAAATACTCTGTAAGAGTTATGCAAAAATACATGATATTTTAAAACTAAATCTGTTCTGACATATTTCTTATTTATTCTGTTAATGGAATATTATATAAGATTTTATTTACGAATGTACAAAGATTATATCATTATTATACAGTTAAAATTTGTAATAAAATAAAAAATATTATTATAAAAAAAAATATATATATATATATATAATAAAATATACAATTAATTTAATAATAAACTGGAATACAGATAATTGAAGTTAATAAATATCAATTTAGATTGTATTTACGTGATTCAGAATTTATGTAAAAATATATATATTTCCGTAAATATAAATTAATAATAATTGAAAAAAATATAATTAAAATTATAAAATGTATATACAAATAAAAAGTCTAATTTATAGTTTTAAAGATTTAATATTTCAAAGTAAATTTTAAATTAATGCCAAATCATGATATTAAAACGTTTTAACTTATTTATAAGCTTCATTTCTTATAATAATTTATATTCAATACATTTATAAATACAGATTTTAATTAATTAAAAATTTTTATCTAATCTTCTTATCATTTAAGTATAGTATTATTTTCGTATTAGACTTCAGATTACTATAAAGGGAAATATTCAATGTTTTGATGTAAGTCATTGTAAGTTTTTATAACAAGTCCTCGGTAGGTAAGTATCTTTCATTAGCATCTAATAATAGTATGCTATTACTATTTCAATATTTGATTCGTCTTTTAAGAAATTGGAAAAACTGAAAGAAAAATTAAATTTCCATTTATGATAAAATAATAAGACTAAAATATGTTGAAAATAAATTTTATTTGAATAAACTATAATTTAAAACTAATATTTTTTGATAAATTAATATTCAGAAATCAAATAATAGAAATGAGAATTAATTACAGAAAAAATAAAATAATTAATTCTGCAATATTTTATTGTAAAAAAAAGACCTATCGAAACAATATAAACAACATATAAAAATAATTTTAATAATACGTTAAATAAACTAAACAACACCAAAAGGGAATTTTTAAAAGAAAAGTTTTTAACCTCGTAGATGCTATAGAACGAAGTTTCGAAAAACTACGAATGAAACTGACTTAGTTTTAAGATAAAAGTCACATAAATAATTATTTTAAAATAATCTTTAAAAAGAAAAATATAAGAAACTTATAAATTTAATAAAAAAATTAGATACATAAAAAATCATGAAATTTTTGTTATAATTATAAATCGAAAAAACTTTTTTATTTTGTATACGAGTAGAAATTGGAATTAATTTTATTTGAAGGAAGTAAATTTTAAATCTTCAGCAAATATTTAAATTTTTTATTTATTAGTTTTTTATTGTAGTAATAAATCAATATAAATAAATATAAAGTACTTTATAAAACTTGCTAGCTACAAGAAAACTATAATAATTTAAAACATTTACACATCGCAAGCAACATTTGTATAAATAAATTAAAATTGATATAAATCGTAAAATTTGGATATAATAAGTTTTAATAAGTAGAATTTCAATAATATAAATAGTCAAAAGATAAAAAAAAAATAAAAAAAAAAACATGAAGATAAACAAGATGAACGAATAGTCAAGATCAAAATTAAATAATTTCAGAAAATATAAATGTTAAAAATAGAAAGGTTTATAAAGATTATGAAAGAGTAAATTCAGAATACAAAATGTAAAAATAATATCAATATAAGTTTCAGTTATGTACAAGAAATAGTAATCTAAGATTCAATTAAAAATTAAAAAATATAAGCGAATAAAAGTCAAAATTTGAGAATATATTGTATATAATTTATTTTAATAACAATGTAAAGCAAATAAATATATATTCAAAAATTTATAAAATAGGTATATAAGATATTAAATGTAAATGACATAAACAAATGTATAAAATAATTATGTAAAATGGAATAACAATGTAAATATTGTTCAATAAAATACTATACTATACTATACTATATTATATTTAATAATATATAAATATATATGTTCTTTTAATTTGGTAACAAATATATTATTCATATTAATAGTATTTAATATGTATAAAACAAGTATAATACAAGAATACATGTATAATACAAGAAATTAGAATCATACTGTATTTAAAGTAATAGACAATTATTTGTATGAATAGATTTTCTCTTTAGATAGGAGTTATATAAAGAATATATTTCAAATTTTTATTATGAATTTAAACAATTTTATATTGTTGTATTCTTTCAGGTATAATCATGAATAATATTACACATTATTGATTATGCATATGTCCATTAGATTATAGAAAATATATTTTGTATAAACTCAGGTATTATAATGAAAATATATACAATGTCAGAATGAGCTTTTTAAATTAATTTACTAATTCATTTTGTAAAATTAAAAACTTGCATAATATTTTTTTTAAATTTATTGTATATGCAAGAATATTTTATTTAAAATGTATTAGGTCCAAAAATTTTTATATTATTTATTACTTTTAATATATATTTATATTAATGTCTTTTATTAGAGTGATTAGTTACTTGTAATTATTATTAATGAATTATCATATTATTAACAATATTTTAAAATATATACTAGACTTTTATTTTTTATATTTATAAAATACTGTTTAAAATTATGAAAAAGATTAAAGTATAGAATAACAAATTTTACTGTTTATAATATATTAAATAGAATATCTTATAAGTATTTTATAAGCATTAGTATATAACACACAAAAAAATTTTAAGATTGAAATGTAAATTTAATTTTTCATTAATAATATATATTTTTAAAATCATAAATGTAATTTTATATAGATAGAAGATTTAACTTTAGTCATGGTAGATCCAAAACTTTTTTTATAATATTTAATACTAAATGAGATAAGAAATATAATTTAATATTTGATATATTAGATATATATATTTGTAAAACTACTAATAAAAGTGAAATTTTATTAAATAAAAATGAGTAAAATTCTTTCGGTTAATGAGTTGTTGTACAGAATTTGAACAGAGTTGAATAGAATTATTTTTTATTTATTGCACAATAACATTAAATAATTTAAGAAATTAAAAAAATTAAATTTCTCTAAATTCATTAAATATGAATTTATTAATTATATACCTGAGATATTTATATCAAGATTACCTACTAGTTTTTCATTGTGTATCTTAATGTTATATATATAAGGGTAAGTGTGTTGTGCATTTATAAACAACATCTGAAAACCAGCCAATAGGCATTTGGTTTAGGCATGATGAGCTTATAGTAACATTAAGTCATTTTAATTTACAATAAATATATTCTACCTAGTTACAATATTCTAAAATTAAAATCATTTTAAATTATACTCTACACCAAAATATTATTCTACCGAATACACAGGTACATTAAGTAAAGATATTAAATTCATAACTTGAAAATAATTAATGGCTCACGTACATGAAACACATTTTCAGGTATAATTAATTAAATAGATACATAATAATATGAAAATTTTAAGAAACCATAATCTATTATTTTAAATACAAATAATAAATTTATTTTATAATAGTATTCTTTTAATGAAATAAATTCTTTTAATACTTTTTCTAGCTAAAAACGAAAAAAAATATCATGACAGTTATGGAAATGTTTAAAAAATAATAAATTTTACTATAAACAATCATATTTTACTGTAAAAGTACTTAAATTATATTTTTTTAAATAGATTAAAAATTGATCTAGATGGGCGAAGAAAAGTGCACATAAGATTACCGTAGTAAAACTGAAAAATGAAAAATAATATTATTGTGTTTTTAACAAGAATGATATAATCTTGCAATGAAATCAATTTACTCCATAATATGAAAAACTCATGTTCTTAAAATAGTAATTATAGTAATTTTGAAGTCATAACATTCAGTAATAAAATAAAGATCATTTATTTTACTATTTATTATATTGAACAAAAGAAAATCGTTTTAATTCAAACGACTTGGTAAGAACTATTACAAAACAATTAATTCATTTTTAAAATAGAATACCTCACAGTTTTTATTTCATCTATTTAATATTGTTTCTATTTTGTATTATTTAAAATTACTACAAAATAAATTGACAATCATGAGTAATTCATTATTATATAAATAATGTTTCATATTTATGAGATGCTTTAAATTTCTAAAATTTAAATTTAATGTGTTAATAACTCAATAATTATTAATATTTTTAATATAAAAAAAAATCTATAACCATTGAATAAAATACATAATGCAAGTCAATAAAAAAATTTTATTGAATTATTAGAAATATATTAATTTTTTATATTCATAATTTTTATGAATGATATGAATTTTACATAAAAATCTGTAGATAGAATTTTATTACACTTTTTTTTTAAATTATTTTCCTTAATCTATGAATTTATTAAATGAATTATTTTCCTTTAGCTATTTATAATTCTGTAGATTATAATCAGATTTTTAAATAACTTTACATTAATTATGCGAGTAAAATTTTGTATGCAGTAAAAATGTTTAAAAAATAATAAGGCAGGACAACTCGATTGCAATTCATAGTTCTTGTTATATACTATATATTTAATAAAAAAGTGCTTCTACTAATAAATCCGTAATTCACTTGAATAAATTTTTAAAAGTACAATTAAGATTTTTACTGTGATACTTACCTTTAAAACGAAAAACTACCTTTTTTCATTTTTCTTTAAAAATTTGCAAAATAAGAATTGTCATCTAAATTTTTATTGTACATGATACAGAATATGTGTAAACGAATGAACTTTTTGAAAAATGTATATACAGTATAATGATAAAATTTGATAGCATAAAAGTGTTCACTTCCCTTATTAATGAAGCAAAATTTCAATTCTACTGATATATGAAGATGAAGTAGAAAAAATTGCCGGCATTGAAGTTTCCAGACATAGTGTTAATGTATTTTTTCATTAAACATTTACAAATTACAAAATTCAATTCTATTTTTTATTCTTATTACAGTTTCCCTACGATAAAAACTAAATTTATCCATAGTTAAATTATTCATTGAAGAAATGATTTTTCTAATAAAATAAAAAATATCCTATTCAGTTTTTCTGTAAGATTCTATAAATTAATTTTAATAAGTCTTTAGTTACGTTAATGCTAGAATAAAATTAATTCGATAAATAATTCTTTAAAATTAATTTGCCCTCCTGTATAAAAGTAATATGTAGGAAACTTAACAGAAGAAGCTAGTAAAAAGAGTTAGGTAAAATTGATAATTACGAAATAGAGGTTTATTTATAACAGATAAGTAGAAAAATTAGAACGAAAAATAATAGATCTTAACATTTAAGTAGAAAAATTATATAATAGAAATTATTTTTAATATTAAGCAAACACATTTTAACTAAAAATTTAGTTATGTATAAGAGATTTATTATTTAATATAAATTTTTCGTTCAGTTTTTAAATAATTAAACACTTTTAAACTTTTTTTATCACAGTAATAGACAGGTGCTTATAACGTAGATATTTGATTTACTGATAAGTGGTCCATTACAAGTGCGTTAAGAAGAAATTACTTCCTTTCTTGAGCGCCTAAATTTTTTCACTGCAATATACTATGGGTTTACTATCTCTACAGGCATACTCGTTCCAAGAAAAGAACCTTTTCATTCTGAAGTTAAAGAGAAAAGGCGGAACCAGTATTGACTAATGTCCTTAGAGGAACGCAAAGACAAAGAGCCATTTCAATGTATTTCTAACAATCAAGATCACTACGGCCCCTTGTTCATTAACTATAAACACTTAAAATTTATCCCGAGTTCGAAATCGCTAAAAAAAGTTGCTGACACTAAATTACTCCTTAAAAAATTAAAACGAAATAAGATTTTAGAATAAATAACTAAAATCCTCCTGGAATCGATAATTACTTCAGATATAGATGACGGATCATTCAAATAATAAATAAATATAGATATAATATAAAATGAGCTTCAAAAATAATAATTTTAATCCAATAATAAGTACGATTTAATAATTTACTCAAATTTTAATTAAAAAAATTTGTAATAATTATTATTCTATTAGATGTAGCTATATAATTACGAGTTTTGGCTTTTCAATTACTTTATATAAAGAAAATAATGTATATCTGTTTAACATATTACAAAACATTTCTTGTAAAGGAAATCAAATGGTTAAATTACAGTCCAATTATTTACGTTTCCCTATACTATCTAATCCACGTCAAACCAACACCGCGCGACTAGCCTTCAATTTCCCTTCAAACTTTCCTGCTTTTAGTCTCACTGTGAATCGGATTGCGATTCAGTATTTAGAGAACCAAAACCGCAACGAATAATGGATCTTTTTTTCGAACTACTTTTAATGCAGTTTCAAAACGTAACTTTTCCCACTTCAGCTTACGTATTTTTGCTTGCAAAGTTAATGCTGATAAATTTTATTAGGAAATCAGGTTAAATAGTTATTAAAATAAACGATATTTATTCCTTTTTCAGAATTTAATTTTGTACAATTTACTTCTAATAATCAAATTATGAATTCATGAAAACCATTTACCAATAAATAAATATAGAATTTCATAAATTGTAATTGATTACTTTATAAACAAAACTGCATTGAAACTCGTGGAATTTAAATATTCAATAATATTATTATACCAGTTTTAAATAAATTAGTATTTTTATACAAAAGTATATTATATACTAGTAGACTGAATTATATGACAAGAAACATACACACTTGTTATACATTATTACATATAAATATACGTAGATGTGTATACGTTAATCCTACGTATATATATGCAATTGTATATTCGATGCCATGCCTAATATATTGTACAAATAATATTTTTTCAACATTAAACTATTATACAATAATATTAGTGTGTGAAGTAAAATAACAAATATGTATTAATTTGTATATTTGAGTTTGAAATTATTTGAACTTTATTTAACACTAAATTCTTTTTTCATTTCATCCAAATTTATTTAAGTGATAAATATTTCTTTTTTTTACAATGCAATAATAATGATACGACACTTTTCAGATACAAAAGAATAAAGAAAACAAAAACTTACCAGTGTTTTCATTTCTAATTTATTATTTTTAGTTATTTAATATTTATTACTGTTAAATATTATTATTTATTTGATACTTCTAATTAAAAATTTCAATTTTCTTTCTATTGTATAAACTTACAAATAATAATATTGTATTATTTTGTCATAAACACATAAAATCGATTATAAAATAATTGAATTTTTTCAATAAAACATAAAAAATTAAAAATAAACATAAAAATTTTTAGTACTTTTTATGTAAATTTAATTGAAAAAAATTAAATAAAATTTTATTTTTTTTCTATTTTAATTACGTTTAATGTAAATTTATGTTTATCCAGTACATTTAAAATGTATTTACGTAAAATATGAATGGTTGTCTACAAGTATATATAATCACATGCACATCCTTGGGTACGTATTTGTGTACATTAGTTTTGTATCGATTGGGTAGTTGTACATTTAAAAGTTATTTCGTAATTTAATTTCCATGTAAATTCTTAAAATGAATACAGTTTTATTATTCAATAGGCAATAAGACAACTAAAATATATTTTAATCATAGAAGGCACGAATGCATTTATATTAAAAAAATTATATAATTATTATAATTATATATACGTATATGTGTATATATATATACACATGTATTTATATTATATTTTATATTAACTATAATCGAACAGGGATTTATTTCATTTCATAAAATTGATATTTTTAATTGGATTTCAGTTTATAATTTATATTAATTTACATTATTTGAAAAATTGCTGATTTAATTGATACATCTATTATAAATAAAATTAAAAAAATTTGTATGATGTACTATTTTTTCCATCAGTTGAATTTCATATAAATACATATTTTTGTATAGTAAAAAAAAATTTACATTCATTTATATTTTTTTTTATATTAATACATTAATTAACTTATAATTATTTAATGTATTAGTTGTTAATTATTAGAGAGTATAAGAGAGAAATGTTATTGTTTAAAAAATTTATATTTATCAATATGTTTCCATCTCTTCATCTGATATAATCTTGAAATAAATGTTCGTTCGAGTAAGAAAAAGGTCGAAAAAACTTTTTAAAACAGAAGAATTGATACACGTAAAGGAATTGAGTTCAGGCACGTGTCGCTCTATCCATCGTCTTTTCTACTAGTTTGGTAAGATAGTATTTGTATCGATAATGGTACATTTTATTGTCTTGTTTGAGTTTTCGATCAGTGGTGAGATATGAAGCAGACCTGTTAAGATTAATGGCCTCAATCATTATTTTCACTACTTATTATCAACTGTTAATCTCTAGCCAATGAAAGCGACGTTATTAGAGTTTTCTGCATTATTCTGTAATTATGTATGCTGCAGTTTAATTCAACTGGGTGATATGTAATAGAAAGCAAATTCTATTTATTCACTCTAAATTTTTAAATCCCATTTGTGTTAAAAAGTTTTTTTATTTTATATTCGACTGTTCTATTTATGTACATAAATTATAGTACAATATTAAGTTAGAGTACAATCAGTTTCGATACCTAAAGGCGATGATTACAAATGATTTATCAGTGACAGTAAAAAATCTCGCATATTTTCGATCTTCGATTCACTTTTTATACAAAATTTTTATTTTTTGTTTTATCAATTATGATAAAAATAAGTTGTTGATTTAGTATTTGAAAATTTACATTATTGTTATTAATATTGTGTATAAATTTATATTATTAAAGATTAGAAAGACTATTGTCAATATAATGTTTAAATATTTTTCTCAGGATTATTATATGCATATATTATTGGTTACAATTACTTAAAATATTTCTAATATTATTTTGAGACAAATTTAATACGGGTTTAATTTTGAAACAATAAAATTGCAATATTGTAAAATTTTTTTTCATTATTATCTTTTCATTATTATCACTATACAATATTTATATTATTACTGTAAATACTTAAGAAATAGTAATATGGAAATAATTTTCAAAAAATATTAGCTGAAAAGGACAGTTAATATATTTATTGTAGACCACGCGGTTCTGAAATAAAAAAATTTCAATATTCCTTTCAGCAGACAATTAGTGAGGAAGGCGAAAGTAATTCCATTTTGCACAAAGCTACGATCTGGCAAAGTATAAAGCGAAAAGAAAAAGGTTGCTGGCACACATGACAGTATACACAATTACGAGCGAAACTTTTAAAAGGTCGTTAAAAGCATGAGAAGCAGTCGGAGAATTTCTATCTTCCCCTCTTGCGACATCCTTACTTCGTATCCCTCTCCGCGTAGATCTCATCTTTCTCTCGTGGGTGCAATAGCCTTTTTCGGACAAGAGTGAACTAAATTGTGGAAACAAGTCTTAGAAGGGAGTACTTACATAATGCTCTTTTTGAAAAAAATAGGAGAATAGTGTATGTGGGAAGCGTGTCGAAATCGCCACTTGATACTACGTCCGGTGTCTCACAAATTGAATCCCGTTTTATTTCCAACGACTACTTTTGATTCCCCCGTGAGTTTCAACATCTTATCCGGGTGGAAAGCGCGAAAGCGAAAAATAAAGCAGTGGTCCCGAATACCCGAGGTAAGAAACGGCTGTCACAATTTCATAAGACACGGATGTCTTCTTTTTCGAATTCCATTAATGATTTTCGTTCTAAGTGCCAGCAATATTACATCGTCAATTGCAATCTTTTGCGAAAATTGGGTCGCACGCGTTTGATCGTCTTGACTGTATGTCGTCGTGAAAGCGTGGGGGTTGATCCAAACCACAAATTATTAGAGACGCTCGATCGGCTCGTTTCGGGTTTTACCACTTGGGTATTTCCGCTATTTTTCTCATTCCTAGGTATTTTCTCTTCCCCTTTTTTATTTTCTGTTACAGATCTCTCGGATCTTTTTCGGCTTTTACGGCTCGATAAATTACCCATTCGAGCGTGAGACGATCCACTCGTATTTATGGTACTACAATGGATAGCCGTTACGTATCAATGTTTTTTATTACGTTTTCTTAGAATATGCTGGAGTCGTTGGAGGATTTTACTTGTCAATTTTTAATGAATTGCTGACACAGAGCTTCTTATACACTTTTCATGAAATTTTTTGTTCGTCTCATTTTTGAAAAGTCGTTCTTATAATTCTGTAACAATTATTTAAAGTTTTTCTTACTAATAGAAGCTTTTAATCGCGACTATCAATGTAATGCACATTTCTTTAATATTCTTTAATATTAGAAAAAATTATAAAAAGATGAGAATTTTATAAGTTGGTCAATCTTTGTCAATGAATATCATCAATTAATATAATTAATTTGTGTTATAAATAATTCATCGATGAAATAAGAAACGCAGTCTCTTACCAGTTAGATTATTTTAAAATTGCAAAATTAACAATTATTAAAAAAAAATTAATTTCACTTAAAAGTATTTAAATACTTTCTATTTAAATATAAATAGTATTTAAATTTACTTTTAATTAATATAAAATAATCGGAAAGACTAAAGACTAAAATTTATACGAGAGAAGTAAAAAAATCAATAAAACTAATATGACTGTAAGAGCTCAAATATACAAAAAAGATAGTATCTACTTGAAAAGCTTGATTCATTTAACGACATATTTTAATCGATACTTACGACTTCGCTTTGCTATTTAATAATACTAAAGTAGTATTTTAAATAGCTTTTTAAGTGCTCAAATTCCAAAAATTCCAAATGTAACGAAATAATAACGCAACTTTAAATCTGTAATAGTGATAGAACAAGATTTTGAAGTGGCAGTGTTGCTACAGTACGAATAAATCATTAAAGTGAATCAACTATTAATAATAAAATTATTATCGTATAAGAGTTTATTATTTGGCTTATTGAATTTAAATTATTATTTAGTTTCACATAAGTTTGAAATGATTATCATTAAAATTATGAATATTCAAATTATAGAGTTATATTTCATTTATGTAATATTTTGATGTTATTATACTAATACAATTTTTAATTATCTCTGAAGGATGTAATTATATTATATTAAATAAAATTCATCTAAAGATTTTTTATATTTTTTTAAATATATGTTTAATAGCGACTTTATGTTCCATTTTAACTTTTGATTCTCTCAGTAACTTGCCTTCCTTTCGTTTTCCGTGAAATTATTTCTGAAAGCTCGCATTTCACTTTTTTTGACAGTGAGAGCTACTTCAATATGAGTGGATTTTTTTCGCAAGAAAAATTATGCTTGAGACGTGAGGCATTGATTTATCGAGTGGTAAATTATGTTAATACTATTCTTTATCTATGCAAAAAGAAATTTCGCTCGGTGAACCTTCTATAAAGTCGAAAAATAAAGTACAAGAAGTAAATGTACTTAATGTAATAAGTTCAATCAAAAGAGCATTTTTACTTTTAGAAATATTAAATTGAAGTCTGAAAAGCGTGAACTGAAATAATATTATTAATTTAAATTACTTCTAAGAGTGTTAATTAAAAAAACAATTTTTTATTTTTGAAATAATTTCTATTATTTCTTATTTATTAATCATATAAATTTTTCATTCTCACTTAAAATATTTTAAAAGTATTTATAGATTTATATAGAGTATATTTATTAATTTATAACTATTAATTTTTAGACGGTATTTTTTTTATTTCTATAATATTTAGTGTCTTTTTTAAATTATCATATTAATTAGAGATCATATCATTTCAATTAATATCTAAATTACCAGAATTAAAAAAGTTTTTTGAAATATTTATGTCAAATTCAAATAAAAGTTGAATAACGTTTGTATATATGTTTCAAAGTTAATTTTTGTATGAATAAAATGTGGATTAAATCCTATATACACAAATTATACAAATTGTTAATATATTATAAAGATAAACACTTAAAAAAATTATTTAACTCATTTATTATTTATAAATAATACAAATAAATTTTTATTATTTATAAAATTTTATTAATTTTTATTTTTAGTAAAGAATTTAATTAGGATTTTGATAATGACACAACACATTGTCTATCTTTTCAATATAATTCGTCTTTTATACTTTCACTAATAATTTGTAATATTCATATTTTATTCTTTTTTAATCTTAAATATTGGACATAATTTTATTATAACAATAGAATTATTGAGCTCTAAACATTTTTGACTAAGGTATCCAAATTCATTTTTTGTGGTATGTCATTTGAGCATGAATTTCTTTCAATTTCATATTTTTTCACAATTGAAATTGTTGTTAATAATACTACTTACACCATTTAGAAATAAAACGATGTTCACAGAAAAAAATACTATTGAAAATTTTCTTTTTAAATTAAAATGTTATTTAGTTACACAAAAATAAATCAAAGATTAATTTCTAATAATTTTTTTTTTAAAGTCAAGCAATATTTTGATACATTCTTTTCTTATTGTAATAGTTGATGTGACACAAGAACCTGTTATCTTGTCTTTTAAAAGTCATGTTATTTTCGTGTATTTTAAATTTATATATTTCAAGACAGTAATGAAATTCTACATCCTACTGGTATTTGAAGTTTATTATTTTATAATTTATAGGAGCATTTCTAAGAAGCTTAATATTATTCCTTATTTATTTACGAATAAATATAAATCTTAAATTTATTTTACTAAATAATAATAAAAATTAATTGATATGATATTGAGACAGATTTGGTGTTTATTTTAATGAATTAGTTTGACAGAATTGAATCATTTTTTATATATAATCATTTAATGCTTTAAATTTATCATACATTTAAGAAATGGAAAAATGAAAAAGTCAAATATGATTTTCAAAAACTAAGAATATTTAAATTAAACGCATGAATTTGTGTACCTAATATTTATCATAGTTAACATATACTGAGAAACTAGAAAGTATAAATTATGTTTAATGTTATTTAAGATAATTTTAGAGTATTTTTTATAAAAAAAAATATATGACTCGAAGAAATCGGTTATTTTAATTGTTATTAAAATTTCCCAACGCATGTGTTATATTTTGTTTGGTAATAATCTTAAATATTTAATAAAGTCCCAGTGTAATTATAACTGACAAAGTATCTTCAAATACAAGATGCTGAGTCAGTAAAATATATTTTGAAGTTATATTTCATAATATCATTTTGCTACAAAATTAATGATCCTTAAAATTACCTTTGAAACTTAACACTTCGTTTTTGAGAGTTTATAAATCTATGTTGAAACTCTTTAAACTATTGGAAACTTAAAATTATTTATAAATTTTCTTTGAAAATTCAAAGTAATTTTTAGTATTGTAGTTTTTGCATAGTTGATTACATTAGTAATCAACTAAAACTGTCATTGGAAAATGAATGGATTCAATATGTTATTCTAATGATTTTATCTATATTGATGGTCGTTACTTATTAATAAATTTCTACTTAGCAAAAATAATGGAAATAATTTTTTCCTAGAGCTGATTATTTATTTTGATTGACAGCAATTCTTGATATTTTTGGATAAAAAACTTTAATTTTTTGTAATAATTATTATATTCTTATTAAACTGTAATCTTATTGAACATTTTTTTAATAATTAATTTTTCTTACAAAATATATATTTTATACTTTTTTATCATTTTGATACTTTATAATTTAGAAAATAAGGGACTTTAAATAAAATATTATAATATTACAGTTTTCAAAAATGCAATCATTAAATTCTTTAATTAAGTTTTCATTAGTGAAAATTTGACCTATTTTCTAGACCTTATAATAATTCTATGTAAATATATTGTTTCTACAATTGCATTTATAATATAGATTTTTTACAATAATTATTATTTTTATCGAAATACTCTTAAAAAATTTTAATTATATTTATGATATTAAATATTTTAATATTAAAGACATTTTGTACTATAATTTTAAAAAATCTGAGAGTATGTAAGTTTTTAATCGACTCAGATACACTTGTACATTACTGGTAATGTAGAAATAAGTTATACATGGCTTGAGTCACAACATTCTGGATTTTAATAGTATTTTTTATTTCACTAAGAAAATATTTAAGAAACAACGACAGTTATTAATCTTTCATTACATTTACAAGCATCTTTTTTATGAAAAAAGATAAGATTTAGTGTGTTACTTATGTATAATCTAAATATCTGTGAACATCGATTGTATAAGCGGTGTGTATTATTGTATCGTGTTATCCCAGTTATGTAGATAGTAGATATTTTAGATATCTACTATTAATATCTATAGTAGACTATATTTGTATAGATATCAGTATAGCATAATTTTTAGTTTCAACATCAATATCCTGATGACCGATCAAAGTTATTCAACCGTTCATACAATATTACTCATATGAAGGTGAACTTCGCAGATGAGTACCCACATCAGCATCAGCCCAGAAAATAATCCATCATGATATTGATATCAGCTATGCAGATAGTGAGCTTCTTCAAAATCTTCCTTGATGTTTTTTTGATTAAGAGCAACCAGCTATATATGTAAACACGTAGTATATACGTAGTATGGTAAATATTTTGTTTTTACATAGCGAAAATTGACTTTTTATTTAATATAGATGCCCAAAAATGTGCTTTCAATAAAATTCGAAGAAAATGACGTATCAGCTAATAATTAGTTAATAGCTAATTTTGCATTTATAGAATAGATAAAAATTAAATTACGTTCAATCTGAGCATTAATCTTCGGTATTCGCAAAACTTGTTTTCATAAATGTAAATAACCGAAAATTCGAATAAAATCAATAATTTATTACGATTGGTAATATTTCTTAAAGAACTCTTATACTGACCTTAAATTTCATTGTATTTTAATATCTTTACGCATTGATGCTAAATTACTAACTGCAAACTTTTAACGTTTATCTTATGAGCAACAGTACGATACTTTTATGATTACATGTGGGTCTATAAAGAATTATAGATGTAGGGGACTTTGGATGATGCGTGTCAATGACTTATGGAACTGCTGTACATTTATTTTATAGTAAATGCATCAAAGTAAGATAAAAAATGTGCGGGAGTAATCTTCAATAAAAGTGTTAGTTCTATTGAAATTTGTAATTCTAAAAATACGAAGTTTTTTTTTACTTAAGATTATAATAGAGATGAAACAAAAAATACGATGAAAAGTATGTATCGAGCATTCAAAATTATTAATGAAATTATCAATGCAAGTATTTAATAAGATTTTAATAATAACATACTCCAAATAATTGCTTCAATTACAAATTTTACTACATCAGTATAATTAGTACTATAATAATCAGATGTTACTAGTATAAGATAAAGAACTTTCGTCCTTTACTTGTAAGACTTATTAACAATATTATTATATAAATAAGTCAAGCTTAGTTTGCAATGAAGAATGAATATCTAAAGTGTCTAAATGGTGCATAAATTTTAAATGAATATATATAGTGAATAGTTTTAATAAAAATAAAGTAATGAAATAGAGTGATATTAAAATACATGGCAAAGATAGTATATTAAAAAACCTCTTGATAAATTGATGTACAGTTTTTCAATATCTATAAATATTCAATCAACTAATATTATCTTAATTATGTCTCTTTCTATTTCTCATCAATAATATTTTATAGTTTTAGCTTTACTTGAGCTTTGCCGTTAGAAGTACTACTAGTAGTACTTCTAGTAACTACTATTTATATATATTACTAAAAGTAACTACTATTATACAGAGGAATGCATACAAATTTCTAGTTTTTATACAAGATAGATTCAAATATACTAATGATACTTTTTACGACTATTTGTGACTATAAACTATATTTGAATCAATAAAAGCGCTTTGTTTATAAAATTTATATTCCTATGTAATTTTATCATCTATGAGAAGAATGATGATGAAAAGTTAACGTATAGGGATATGAGTAAACAATTCAGTCTATTTTATTAGATTATTTTGAATAATATAAAACATTTTTAATAATATCAGAACACTCATAAAAATCACGAGTATCCCCAGATTGTTTTTGTATTATTTATAAGCATATTCGTGGTTTTAAAATATTCAATGTTTATTATTCTCATTCTGCTATTACAAATTATTCTATTTATACACACAGAGAACTTATGTTCATAAATAACGGATAAAAAAAGTTTAAAAAATAAACGACGTAAGACAATATATATAAGAATATATATTTTTTTACATTAAAATATATATTTAATCATGTACATTACATAATTAAAACGGAAAACTAAAAAATATATAACATTTTATTTGTTTCAAAAATAAATGTTTCATTTTACATAAATGATAATCACATATGTAAAAAATATAAAAAGTCTTATTATTATTATGAAACATATTAATAATCTGAAGTACACGGAAACGTATGCATGTGTATACATTTATTTCAGAGTAAAAGGGATTGTTAGTATCAAATTATTTCTTAAAATTCAGGATAAAAGTAATTTTTACATTAAAAATATTTTGAAGTAGATATTTTTAAATTTCACGTTTATTTTCTCAACTTATTCACCCAATATTATAGAATTACGTATGTTCATGCAGAAAAACATACTTATATACAGCATAACTAATATAATATATGTACATAAATATAAAAATGGGATGCACGTACGTACTGTATATCATAGTGTTTATATATATATATGTAATAAAGTTAAGTAAAACAAAAAATTTCACTTATAATTTGAAACATAAAAACATTTTTGAATAAACTACAGATAAATACCATTTTGAGATTTCTTTTTTATATAAAGATTTATTCTTATATGTATTGATAATTACAATTTTAATCGTCTGTTTTGATTAGTGCTTAGTTAAAGTGATTAAAATTATACGTTTAGAGAAGCTATAATTGAAATTAAATTGAATTTTTATCATAATTTTACATAAATCTCATTATAAAACTAAGAATCATAAAGTATATTATATTTTTTATGAAATAATTTTTTTTTCTCGACAAGTTTAAAAATTTTTATTTAATTTAAAACGATGGATATTTAAGTGGGAAAAATCGATATTTAACAATCCTTGTAGTGGTAAAAGATATTTATGGATTGATGAGGATATATTTATCTGTAGTATTTTCAATGAATTATAGAAAGATGTCAACCTATTAAATGTTTTTCGTTTAAATAACTAGAATTTATATTGTCTTAATTATCTATGCTAATTGTACAATCACACTTTTTTACTTTGATATATAAATTTTTCATTTTTGATAAATTTTAATAAAATAGCAAAACTTTAGTTAAAATAAAATTTTACTTCTTCGGTGGAAAATATTTAGTACTTATTAAAAGAAGAAATATTCTTTGTCTTCATTCTAGTCGTTAATTACTAAATTTTTATATATCTGTATGTTCATACCATCAACGAGGCAATTACTTTATAAGATATTTTTACTCTTTCACAATTTCTCTTTAAACAGACATTTGTTTTTCAAAAATTCTAAGAACTTAAATGTGAAATATTTAATTACCGTAAAATATTAATTTCAATGTTAGAATATTATGATAAAAATGTAAATTATTGTAAGTAATTATTATGTTAATCAGATTATTTAATTGAGAGTTAGTAATATATGGTTATAATTTACTTTTAATGGATAAATATTCATTTTTTTTAAATTTTGATGTTTTTGAGTAACATATTATAACTAAAATATTTTAATCGGTTATCTTATAATATCAGTGAAAAAATAAAGAGCCAAATTTAGAGTAATAATTTGTTTTTACTTTATTATTATAAACTGTTATTCGTAGCTTCTATATTTTACAAGATTAATTATACTTAGTCACGAAATTTCTTCAGCACACTTTTTGGAGCATTGAATTATTTAGCTAACGTTTTTTGTTCTTTTTGTTTTAGTAGCCAAAATAGCTCGACGGTAAATCTTCTATAATATACCCTTATTATTTACCATTCGTGGTTATAATTATCTGAGTAATTTGAATAATTATTTATGATTAGCATGAACGTTTTAGTTTAAATTATTTTAATCTTAGTAGAGGCGATCAAGACCACCAACAGAATTTTCCATTTGCTTAAGAATCTATGGTAGGAGCTCATAAACATCAATGTGTTTCAGTACCGCGTTTGCAAGCCTGAGTGTGCATCTGATTCTGTATATATTTTTACTCTTCTTTCATTTTATTAGTTTTTTAATATATTGAATATTTATTATATTAAATTTGGATAAAAATACTAAAAAAATAAATTTTGAAAAGAGATTTCTGTGTCTGAGTGACCGGCTGTACGTATGTGTATTTGAATGAGAATGAAAGAGAGAGTGAAATGGAAAGAACAAAGAAACATGCGCAAAAAGTGATAATGATAGAAAGAGAGAGAGAGAGAGAGAGAGAGAGAGAGAGAGAGAGAGATTGAGTGACATAGAAAAGGAATAGACATATGCATAAAACAATCAAACAGTCATTTATCGCGGTATCAACAGAAGTTGCGTAGAATCAGCTTATATCAATAGCTACATTGCGAGCACTCGATCTGTATCATGTATTTACTTGAATTGGGAAACAGAGCCCTTTTTGTCCCTATTTCGGTAATATGATCGATAACTAGATAGTTGTTTCTCTTCATTTTTCTCTTTCTCTCCTATCATTGCATCGTTGTAATTTGATACAGGCGAGTGAGACAAAGAGACAATGGGCAAGACATAGATAAAGGGAATAGAATATATATACATGCAATCGGATAAGCCTCCACAAATAGTGACATTAATTGCCTGCACCATCGATCCTACTTGCATGTCATTATACAGAATAATTAATGACTACCGCTAGGTTTATGCGTTGCAACTCATATATAAATCAATATTTAACAAAAAATTTATTGCCTTGGTACAACTGTATGAAGAATCTTTAAACTATGATAAACTTTATACAACTTATTAATCTAATGAAAGATTTAAACGTAGCTTTTTTAGAGTTCTTTGAAAAATATTTTGAAGTTTACAGTACATTTTAGGGATAAAAACATTATTTATATTGTATGTGAAAACTTGTGTATACAAATTTATGAATAGTTTAACGTTTTTTACTTTTCACCATTTATCAGCATATTTATACAATGTAAGTAAATTTATATATAAAAAAACTGTTTTTATAAATTCATGAAATACCTTTGTTTGTATTTATAACGTGAAATTTCTTCAATATGGTAAGATATAGTATTTGAACAAAGTTCATTAATTATCTGACATCGTAGGTTGTTGAATTTTATATAAAATAAATTTGAAATGCAGATTCATTTTTATAAAAGCTAAGAATTTAAATATATGAACATCTAATATTATAAAAGTCTTTAAGTTGGTACAATTTGTTATTTAATTGTGCTTCAGATGCAATTCTGAAAATAATTAAAAATTCAATTGAAAATAAATTTTATTTTGGGAACAGCTTGAAGAATTATTGATTTTAAAGTTATATTACTTTCTTTTAAAAAATGTTTATATAGAAGTAATTCCATGCGTCGATCATTATGAGTGATAAAAGGAGAAAATGAGAAATGAGCAGAGTTGCACATGAATTGTAAGTAATCGTATTTCAACAGATTTTCATTCCGAGGCCGTTACATTTAAACATTTCCGTTTTTCTCAATCCTTTTTCCCTTTTTCCTTCTTAAAAAACGGACTAACAATTTGTTTTTTATTACAATTTTTTCAATATTTTAAAGTATTTTAGTTAAAAATTCAAATATAAAATATTAGAATTCTTAGAATTAATATGATATCATATTAAATTAAATTTAAGAATAATTAATTAAAGGACTGGGTTTTATAGTAAACATTATAAAAACCAATTTCAATTAGAATTCAATAGAATGATTAAAAAATCCTTTGAATATTGCAAAGAAATATCAAATTAAAAATAATAATTGCCAAAACAAACTTATATTTTAATTGAATTTTATTTGTCGTTTTCAATAACTTTCTGAAATTAAATTTATAAATTCCTGAAGTTTACATTAAATATTATATCGTCTGTATTCAAATGTTATAGAAATAAAATACTTGAATGCAGAATAATAAATATCTAAAATAAGTTGATTGATCCATAAAATTTATAATGAATGTTATAAATTTGAAAAGAGTAGCTAATGGATATTTTTTCGTTGTATACATAATTTTTTATAAGAATAATGAACATTATCTATATTAATAATATATAAGCTAGTTTATTATTTGAATCTATTTTAAATATTAAATATTTATCTTCTTCAATAACCTCTTATTCATTATTAAAATCAATGAACTCAGCATGCTTATTATATAGATTATATTCTATATCTTTATTCTTATTTATTAAAAAATATAAATATTAGTAAATGAAAAATGATTAATAAATTTTAAATGTCATATAATTAAAAAATATTCTAATGGTTTATCTAACCTACACTACATAAGTAAGTTTAATTAATTAAATTTTTATAATCAAATATCTGAATATATATATATATATATATATCAGCACTGTTAATATATTTTAATTATATTTAATATAGATGACATGATAATTTAAAAAAGTGTTAGTGATTATCTGCACAGGTTTTTATTTATATCTATTATATTATCAAATTAGATTAATTAGCTTGACATCTTATAATTGAAGTTGAACATATTAAAATTTTGTAAATTATTAGCTATAGTCGTTATATGTATAAATAGATATCTAATGATTTAAATAGTAAAGTGTTTAATAAAAACGAATAATAAATGATAATAAATTATTTTCTTAAGAATATGTGGAAATATTTTTTTATTTCTTAAATTATCTAAATATTTGATACATAAATAAATAATTAAATATAAATTCTTATTATTAAAAGTAATATTTTATATTAATTATAATATTTTATTATTCTTATTAATGCTGATAAAAAAAAATTTAATTATAGGTAGTATAAGTTAAAAAATTTATGATCTGTAAAAATTATGCTTTTATAATTTGCGTAAGTATTATTATGTATTCAATTTTAGTTCCTTGATTTGGTTTTTATAAAGTATTTATTATTTTTATATCTTCAAACGATTTTTTTTAATTCATTAAGTTCATGTATTGCTATTTTTATTTCAATCTATTATAGTATTTAATAAAATACGTGTATAAACTTTTACAAGAACATATTGTAAATACTAATTGAGATAAAATGAAAAAGGAATTAAAAATATATTTTATTTATCATATAAAATATTATGTAATAGAAATTATTGTTTAATTATCTTATAATTATATTTATAGTATATAAATTAGCTATAATATTAAAATATAATTTTGGAATTGTATGTATAATTTATGTATTCATTTAACTTTTTCTTCTTTTTTTAAATATTATTGAAATATATGGTTTTTAAATGATATAAGTAGAAACCATGTTCTAACTTTCATAAATTTCAAGAATTAAGAAAATTTTTTATTTCATATATATTTTAATAAAAATTAATTAATCATAAATTAATAATATAAATTTATATTGCTGTGTAAAAACATACAATGTATACAAAGAAAATTAATCAGAAGATATAAATTTAATTAAAAATATATTTTTCGAAATTATTTACATTTATTCAGAAATAAAATTGTACTTTCAGAACTATTCCCATATCCAAACCTCTTTAAAGC
This sequence comes from Platyscapa corneri, assembly GCA_018907185.1. Taxonomy (NCBI): domain Eukaryota; kingdom Metazoa; phylum Arthropoda; class Insecta; order Hymenoptera; family Agaonidae; genus Platyscapa; species Platyscapa corneri. Next base: position 753,068 of record JACCHW010000081.1, read on the forward strand.
CCTTAGTACTTTTTTACAATAAAATCATTTGATCAATAAATAAAATAAAGTATAATTGTTATTTAAAAATAACATTTAGACATAACAATGTTTTAGAAATTCACTAAAAGTAGCTTTGAAAAAGTTTTAATAGATGAAGAAAGTTCTTCAATACTCAAAAACAGATTAAAGCTTTTAGAAAAAAGTTGCGAATAATAGCGTATAGTAGATTTAAAAAATTAACACAATTGTAATACAAAAAGTGCAAAATCATTTTTATTTCCGAGCAACGTGTTTTACTATTTAATTTTTTTCTTTCACGCTTTTGTGTCTCTTTTCGCGTCGACACTGTCGCCTTTTTTACTTTCTGTTCGTCTTGAATTCCTTGAAAAGGACACTAATCGAAAGTAGCGAGAGAATCTAATTCAAAAGTTGCTGGAGAAGGCGGCAGAGTATAGAGGAGAGAAACTTTACCGTATGTACGTTGGGTGCCGCGGATGTCTCTCGCGCCGCTAGCTTCCAGCGTCCACAGAGATTCGGCGATTTACGAGTGCTCGACTTAACGAAACAAAGGATCCTTCTAGGTATATATGAGGCTTCTACATTATCAACTAGAAAGCCCGGCTAAATTGGCTTGTAATACAGGAGATAATAAATATTACGTTTGTTTGCCGATCATTCTTACTCACATGAGTTGAAAACCGCTGATGCTTAAGAATTTTTATTTATTCAACCAAATTAAATTTCTGTCTGCTTTTTTCAATTACGAGTAAAACTTTAAATAAATTATTCTAAGAATGTGATAGTAATTTTACATAATTCAAACATTGTGTTTTTGTAATTTGTTTGATTGTTCAACAATTTCGTTTGATGGCGTGTTAAATGCTTCACTTATTAACTATCTTTTACATTTTGCATTTTATTGTTTATCTAATAGACAATAATTTCTTTTATAGATACATATTTATATTATGCTATAGAATTTAATGTTCGTTAAACATTATAGTTATATTTATAAATTATATTATATCCTGCATCAATGTAACAGGGTAATATTTTCATGCATTTATCATAGGATTACAATGTTTGAAAATATATAATCCAAATATTTAATATTTTTGTTCGTAAATTATATTATTAGCTCTGTAGTGTACTAAATATAATATGTAATATGATTTCTTAAATTATCTCACACAATTATATGATTAATAGTTTTAGTTGTTAGTATTAATTATTCATAGGAATGAATATTTGTAACTTGAACAAATATTTAATGATTAGCTATTAATTAAAAAATAATTTTGAATACGATTTGAATTCGTCGTAATCATAGGTTACAATTTTATAGTTTTATAATATTCAAAATTAATATGTTTGTAAAAATACTATTGAAAAAATGTAGAAATAAGATATTTAAAAAATATTTATCAAAAAATTACTATATATTTAAAAATTATTTTTAACATACCATAATCTAAGAACTATATAATATTTGAATATACGAATTAATATTTAAAATTAGAAAATTAGCATTGAAATTATTATCAAAACATTGAAGCCAATTTTAATTATTAAAAGAACATATAGTTATAGTTAATTTGAGTTAATTAACGCTAACCACTATTCTTAACGCGTTAAAAGATACTCTTAAAGAAATTACATTGTAAATGAAAATTGACGGATCTATAAAAAAATTTATATAATAAAATTTCATTTGATGTAATTGCTGAATTTTAAGCTAGTTCAAAATTAAGTTAATATTCTGCTGCAATGGCTTGAAATATTTTCGATTTTAATTAAATAAAATAATTTACTTTCTGGAATATTTTTAACATATTAGCGTCGTTTTATATTTAAATGATTTTAGATATTACGTATAAAAAATATATGAAATTTAAATGCTAATATTTATTATTAAAATAATAAAGTTGATATAATTGAATATAATTAAAATTGAAATAATAAAATAATTCAGTTATCTTGAGACAATATGCTTTATTAAATTTCAATATTTTTTAGTAAATCATAAAATCTTACGAAACAATAACGACTTGCACAAATTTTAACGAAATGATTGGAAAAACATATTTTCTACATGGCCTGACTTCGCATTTAGAATAAAAGAGAATTTTCTTGCGCACCGAAATAAATCAGATTGCTGGAGTAAATCGATTGACAGTACGTTTACTCTTGTCTCTAGAGGTACTACTTTAGATACAACAGACCTGGCTGGATATAAACTTGTGATTGAAATTATTTTATATGGAAAAACATCTAGTATTTATGAGTTATGCTTATTATTTGCAATTAAATTACGAAATTTAATATTGTTATTTAATTCATTGGTACATAGATAAACCTTATATTTTAGTGGGCTATGCATTGAAATTCTTCCAATATTATAAATGTGCCGTTGTTCGGTACATATTAACTCAGAAAAATTTGTACAATGTTCTTAAATGAATGATTTTAAAAATAGTTATACAACTAACGTATACACTTACGAATAAATTGGCTTTTACGAAGCTGCGACGAAGCAGCAAACGAACTAACTCAAGTGCATAAGTTTACTGTCTTCCGCGAGGGCGAAGGATTTTATAAGCTTAGTAGAACCGCTTGAAAGCGCGTGCCACTGGTTAGCTACTAACAGTTCCTGCAAACCACACCACATAGGAGACAACTGACGTCATTCGCATGATCTTATGCATATAAACAACTCTATATTTTTAATATAATTGTAAACAGTTTATAATAACTAATATTAGTCTTAAATAATAATTGCATTATTATCATAATAAATAAATAGAAAATTAATAAATATACAGCCTTTAATAAATATAATATGCAGCAATTAATAAATATAAAGATTATTTTAATTAAGTTTAAGATTAATAGCATTAATTTTAGTATTATATAAAATAAAATTTTAATTCTATTATATATTTTACAAATACTACATTAATAAAAAACGTAATATTTTTCAAATTTAATGGCATTTCAAATTTTGCATAAAAAATATTCAAAATTAAAAACTAATTTTTTAGATAAGATACGTAAAATAAATTGGACGCTATGCTTGTTATTATAAAAATATGAGCTAGCAATAAATATAAGTACCCAAATTAATTAATTTAAATGAATCATTTTATTGCAAATATAATTAATATTAAAGATAAAAAGGTTCAAATTTTTTTTTAAAACTATTTCAATAACTAATGAAAATATTCGCTATGTTACAATAAGCAGATTTAGATACTATTTCTGGACGATCGATGATTAATGAGTTAAGTTTATCAAGTGAGAGAGAAGTAAAAATATATATAAAAATAGTAGCATCTATTTACGCCATAAGAATTTTATTTCTTCTTTATACATAACAGTATTCACAAGATTCATCTTTTAAACATTATAATTCTAAATGTTTTAAGTAACATAGATGATTTAGTTAAATCAATCTACTATACTACATAATAAAACTATACAATGTATTATTTATTAAAGAACAATTTATAAAAAAATAACAGAACCGATTCTTAAACCAGTTATTTTTTAAAGTCAATAAATTGAAATTTTTTTTGCACTATAAAAAACCTTATAAACAAACGATTTTATGACACATTCAAGCATACATCCAAATTCGTATGTACATAAATTCACTTTTCGTGAACTACATATTTTTTTATTCAATTGGATTGAACTCACTGGTATTTATCAAAAATCGTTACTTAAAATTTATTCAATAAAGCATACCTTTTGTTTTACATTGTAGCATGAAAATAAAAGAAAATACGAGGTTTTATAAAATATGCATCACATTTCTAAATTTATGTCTTCACTTAAATTTTTATACATTTTTTCTGTTCTACTTCAAAATTTCAAATACACTATCGGAATATTAAGTTCAAATTCTAAATACGTTAGATTTTAATATAAACGAACGCTTTATGAAAACGATGATTATAAAATTCAATAATTTATATAACGAATAATTTAATTTCCAAATTATAAATTATTTTTGCACTTACAAAATATTTAAATTGTATCAAAATTTTTCTTTTATTTCCAGTGTATAATAAGTATAAGCATTCAAAATTTATTATGGTTTTATATCTGATTAATACTCAATCTATTCATAGATTTATAAAATAAAATTAACAAGTTTATGCTGTTTTAAGTTTTTAAAAATTTTCTGTTTAAATATAGAAAAATAATATTACGTGATAAGTTTTTTCAATTAAAATTTAGTAATTTTAAATAAAGATTATATCTTCATAGCATTTTAGTTTTATATTTATTTATATGAGTTCGAATTATTCTATTAAACAACAAACGAATATGCACAGTTTTAGTAATATCTTTTTAACCTCTATAATGATGATTGGATTTATACTCTACGTATAATATTAAATAACGAGTTATTTAAAAACTTCAATATTACTGCACAATTAAAATAATAATGGATTTAAAAGTCATCTATAGTATTTTTTTGCGTATATTTATTATTCTAAACTGATTTTTACACTAAGAAAGTGCATTAAGCTTAGGAATCGATAAACACAGTGTACTTTCTATATAAAAGAGTGGAAAACTCTTTTTTCTGTTCACATTCACAATTATTAATCGAAAAGTTGATTAATATGTATAGAACGTATACTAGTTTTAACAAGTCCTTAGAGCGTTACAGTCATGAAGTGTGGTTATTTAGCCTTTCTCACGTTTCTAATGAAAAAACTTTTTTGGACACAAAAGTAGCAGACTCTAAAAAATTGACGATACATCGTACAAGGGAGTTTATTTATACATATCTTGTACATTATCGAAATAGCATTGCTAGGCTGTGTGAGATTGCAACTGGTCAGTTTTAATATTTGACTAGTGCTTGAACCTTAACGATGAGCGGCAGATTCTGGTAAACCTACTTTTTCGTTAAGTTTCGTAAGTATTGCGCAAAAAATACGGAAAATTTTAAAACCGCGTAGAGAAGAGCAGGAGAAAATAATGAAAAAAGAAAGGAATAACTTTCAACTCGAGGGGTGAACTGACCGGATTTCATTAGATAATTACGGACGCACCAAGCACATCTCGCTCTCTCAAAACGTTTTACCGATGGAGTTTGCAAATTTTATGCGGTCAAATAGCGAGTAAAGCTGTACTTCAACTTAATGGTTGTGGTTCATGCAATTTTTTCAACGAATCAGCATAATAATTATGAGCATAAACAATTTTTTAATATTTTCTTATTTATTACTCTTGCAGAAATAAATATTTTAAAAAATATTTAATTTTGTATACTTGTCAATTATTGCTTAATTAATCGATGTACACGATTATAAAATAATTGTTCTGCTGTCGCAATGACTATCCCAGTGAATTTTGCAAAATTACCACAATAATTACCAAATGATGAGCTTGTAGTGGTGAACGTATTATCATGAATATTTATTAATTTCTTATCAAAGGTTTTTACCAATTAAGTATGATATTATTTCAACATTATAACGGGAATAGTCTTTGTGGAGATAATAAACATAAGCTATAGTTGAATATATACTTAATATAATATATTAAGTATGATATTATTTCAACATTATAACGGGAATAGTCTTTCTTTTACTTTACTTAAAAACGTTTTAAAGTACAGAATAATTTTTAATTCCTCTTAAAATAATTTACTAGTTAACCATATTGTTCAATAATTATATTTTATTGAACGAACCATAAAAATAAAATAAATAAATTCAGTGAATAATATCGAATATACAATTTTTAAATTTTATAATTATGCATTATTTTAAATTATAAATTGGTATTTCTTATATTATTATTTCATATTATTTGAAATAACATAAGGTATTTGTGAAGTTTTATGAGGAATTCAGAAAATAGAATAAATATAACCGAACTACAACAATTTTTATTTATATTATTTGAAATAACATAAGGTATTTGTGAAGTTTTATGAGGAATTCAGAAAATAGAATAAATATAACCGAACTACAACAATATTATAATGATACATTAAAAGAAAATAGAATTTAATGTAATATGCAACTATAGCTTATTTTTATTATCTCCACAAATAGTAAAAAAGCTGGTATATTTCCGTTGATCTTATTTTTTAATTTCATAAGCTAAATATATAAATAGGAATATAAATAAATACAAATGTATATAAAATATAAAAAAGGAAAGTATAAACATTTATGTAGCAGAATTATGTATATTAGGTTAGTATTAGTTAACTTCAACTGAAATTCTTTAAAATAATATAGTAGAACTTGTAATATAATACTCCAAATATGTCTATAAAATAATAAATCTATTATCAATATATATTTTTAGAAGAAATCTAATTATGAAAATTAATTGAATTAAATTAAAAAAATTGATGCTTTTAAATTAATGTATTTTATGAAAAGGAGATTCAAGTACGGAATGTAAATAAATAAAATATAATAAATAAAGTTGTTTAATTACAGTGTAAATATAAGGTTTAATATACAAAAAGGTGCTGGTAATACAATATATATACTGCACGACTATATATGTGTTCAAGCACGTGGACAGTATATGCACTCAAGTGCGTCAGCACTTAACGGTACTTGCAACACCGAGTTGCTATGCTGTGGTGGTGCGTCATCTTCCACGGTGGTGCGTTATCATGCTGCAGCGTAGCATCATGCACGCTACCATTGCGCGTCACTATTGTGCGGCGGCGCGTCGACCGGGTACATCGGCTTTTTTCCGATGACTTTTACCCTGCCAAATTAATATTATTCTTTCTTAAATTAATTTAAAAAGTTATACTTATAAATAAATGTTAGAACAAAGTATTAAATAAATATTAAAAAAGAATAAAAATTTAATAAAATTTTATGCTAACGAATTAATAATAGTATTTTGTCGATAATGGAATAGTAAAATAATAATGTGATTTACATCTGAAAGCATACATGAAAATACAGATTAATAGCTTAAACTGAACACTCATTTGTAGAATTAAGCTTACTGTTAGCTTTGTGAATATAAATGAGTCCTCGACATATTTATCTGATGATAAGTTAACACAGGATCAAATAAATTAACACAGATTATTATCATGTATTGAGTACTTTTTAAATGCTTTAATTGGAATTAACAATTTTTAGATCACAATTGCCGAAGTTTTAACAATTTTCTAAGTATTTAAATTCAATCAATAATAAAAAAATGTACTGATATACAGAAAAATGAAATAATTAATTTATATCATTAAACCTATAATTTTATTTATAGTATACATAAATTTGCACTAGTATTTATATTTACAATATATTGTGTAGTATAATTAATTTTTTTTATGATCTTCAAAAATTTTCCTTTGTATGTTATTAAATGGTTTAACTTTTTACTTTGTAAATTTATTCAAAATTAAAGATAATTCTTTTAATCCAAAATTAAGATGTTTTTAATTTTTACCATCAAATTTTCCCTTTTGATTATACTTGAAAATGTACCGCCTTTTTATTTTGATAATAAGGAAAAAAATTACATTTCGAGGGTCTAGTATATAAATATATATTAATATTATAAAATACTATTATAAACATTGTAATTTTTCTCTTTTATAAATATATTTATAATTAAATTGAAACAGGATATAACTTAGATAGATATTGTAATATCACTAAAATTAAAAAATCACAAGGAAATCACATATATTTATTAAGTAACTATTATTTCGAGATTGCAGCATACATGCGCTCTTAATTCGTTCGAATTTATAAACGTACATTTTTCAATAAAAAATGTTTTTCATATTTTAATTTTATTTTTTAACATAATATATAATTCTGAAATATTTTTTATACTGAATTATATAGAATTAAATTTAATTAAGATTATTTCTACTACTATTATTTATTAAATTAATTTATTTCATAAGCTATTTATTTAATATTGACTTTCTAAAAAAAATATCTTATAAATCTTATAAAAAAAAAGTTTCTATAATTATATAGCCACATTCTTATAATTAATTTTAGCTACGAGGTGTGTCATAAAATTTTTATTTTGAAGAGGAAAAAATTTTATGTATTGCGATATAAAGTTCATTACTTTTTTTTTAATTTTCTTATTAAGTTATATAATAAAACTACGAATAATTTTATTCTATATAAAAGTTACTTTTTTTTAATCCGCTAATTGTTAATTTTTATTAAATCCAAGTTCTAGATCGTTTTAAAGAACTCCCAAAAGTATATACGAATAATTGATAACATTAGTAACCATGTTTCTAATAGGGGATCTTGGTATTAAAGTTGGAATTTCCCTAAAGGCTCTTTTTTGAATTTGGGAAAACGTATGCGGTTGTGGAGTCAAGGCATCTAACAGATTCAAAGGGTATGATAGTGAATTTCCGGACCGTGATTTTCTGGAGAGGAAGATTGTACGCAATTATTTCAACGAGTCGTATAATATCTAAGTTCAATCTTTTAGTCTGACGAATGCAATAGTTTTTAATGTCTTAATATGTTATATATATTATTATATATACTTATCATGTATACATGAACACATATACATAGATGGATCAACATATGGAATGAATCGTAGGCATTCACTTTACAAATAAAGCAATCCAAGTACTCTTGGAAATGCACGGAGTAGTTCGCATGCGTGGAACTCTAAGCGGCGCCTAGAGGATATAAGTTTAAATCTAGAGGGGGTTAACTCAAGCCGCTGGATAGTAAAAGGGGCTGGGTTGAAGTAATTGGCTAGTACTTATTTATCTTTTGTCTGCATCAACTGGCAAATAATGTCGGACGATTCAGTGCTGTTGGTTGGTGACCGCATAGGGCGATATTAGTTAGTGATAGGAACACACTAACAAGGCTATTGACTTTATTTTCTATCCACGTAAATACTAAAAGCACATACTAATACTAATAATGTGCTAAAAAGATACCTTAAGATAATCAATAAAATACACTAAGAGCAATGAATGTTTTTATTTTTCAGTACAATTAATACAAATATAGTCATCAGGCCGCAAAGAAATTTTAGCAATTCATATGATAAAAAGACAGTAGAGGTATACTTATATAATATAGAATAAAAAAAGAACACGATAAAAGATGTTCATAGTCCTGACTAATAAATAATATAATTAAGCAAAATCAGAATATAACATAATTATTAAGATTTGTTTGAGTATAAAAAATTCAGGACTAGCGATAAACTTTTTTTCATGACAAAGAAGGAACAATTATTACTTGTAGAAGATAAACGTATAAAGTTAAAATGATTTTAAATGATTCAGATCAAAAGTGAATTCAAAAGCAACTTCTGTTTTGATGCTCAGATTTTACGGAATTGAATTATTTGATGTCAGGTAAATCTAAGCTCAATCCAAAAAATGTTTGCAAACTTCTAATTATCAGTTAGGTGCATTTGAAACGATATTTAGGAAAGTTACTATAAACTTAATAAATATTGTATATATCTAAAAATTTTTATGTATTTCAGTTTTTTTCATTTGTGCTTCACAAAGTTAAATAATTTATGCTATGAAAGTATATAAATAAATTGTTATATACATTTTTTTTATGATTTTTCTGAAATTATGTTCAAGAATTAAAACTAAAATTATCAATGTGTTACTACTTAAAATAACTTGATAATTACGAGTTTAGCATTATATATAATTCTTCCCTTTTCTAAGGTATGATGAAAAAGACAAGAGATACGTTTATGATTTTAGAAAACTGTTATTTATTTTATATTATTTAATAATTAAATTTATTATTAATATTTAAATAAATAATTTATATTAAATAAATTATTAAATATTACAAGGTACCTAGTATTTGATTAATAGGTTTAATTTGAAATAATATTTCTTTATAGAATAATTCTTTTACGGATAAATACAAGCTAATTTCTATAGTTTTTATAATATTATATAACAATATTTTTACTGCGTAAAGTATTTAAATAACTTAAAAACTGATAATAGTACTTAAAGTATATTCAAAAATGAAATAATTATTATTACGGAAAATATTCTGTTTTCATGCGATTAAAGTAATTTTTAAAGTATACATTTTCTCATTCAGCAACTTTATTTTAATTCAATGCAATTTCTATTTATTAGTTCCAAATAGTGTAAATATTTCACATTTTATTTTTAGATTTTTTATATATTATATTTCCTATAAATTTTTCTATTAAATAGTAATGTGAAAATAAAAGTGTAACAAAAATTATTTTATTAATATATCTATACTCTTAAAAATAAAAGTGATAACAATTAAGTATGTATTTTAAAAAATGATGAATTTATATTTAATAATATTAATAGTCTTGTTAAATACATATTTAATCAAAGATGCACATACGATCAATTGAAAAGTATTTATTAAAACGGAAGCTAAACATTTACATTATTTTACACCGAATGTTTGTTTTACAAACAAGGCTTTTGGCTATTCAGCTACATAAATACATACTATTTGTATTATAATACTTTTCTATTATAATATTATTATTACGTCGCGACTGCAAGGCATCATCTATCGACAACGAGCTCAGAGTAAAAAAAATTAGAGGCATATTACAGAAAGTGACTTTAACATATTTTATAACTGTATTTTATTCACATTAAGTATATTATCGTTGTTAATAATTTAGTGTTATAGAACTCTGTTATATTTAATACTGTGTATTCTGCGTTTATGTGTTAATAAGTTTACTTATTAAATATAAAAAATGTGTTATAAAATCTAATGTGTTATAATATTTAACAACAAATATAATAAATTCATGCACTAGATAGCAGAATTTTATCTAAAAACATTATATAAATCATTTCGTTTTTTTATAAACCTTTATCAATATACTTTTCATATTTTTAAATTAATATCGTTGGAAGTGATAAGCAGGAAACATGCATCCGTCGGGTCATAATTTTTCTCGTAAAAAGACCAATATCAATTTAACAATATAAAGGAATGAATTGTAAAGAGCTTAATCTATAGGATGTAAATTCAATATTTTTATATTATGATTTTCAAATTATAGAATGACATAAACATGTCAAGGATATAAATGAAATCTGGTTTTAATTAATCACTTTAATAATTAAAAATAGAAAGGATTTCTTTTCACAGGAATTGATCGCTTTTTATTACCTATCCATTAGTCCGAAATGACTGAACTAGTATTTATTCTTAAAGTTTACTCATACAAGTTATATCGCAGAGGCAAATATACAGAGGCTCCGTCAAACATACTATCTATAAAAGATGGAGAGAAGACATAACAAGGTATATCTTATCGCATTTGTCAGCCTCTTATTGAGTTTGACAAACATGTAAGCTCAACATGCTTGCAAGCTTTCTATTTCTTTCTCGGTACTGGGAAGTATACACGTGAGATGGAGCGCAGCAGGGAAAGTAATGTGAAGGAGATTGGTGATGCACGCGATTTAGTGATGTGCCTTAAGCCGCACGTGCAGTTTTAATTGGAAGACACGTCGATGCACGAATGGATAGCACTTTCACGATATGCATATAAGAGCGGCAGCTTTTGAAGAGCTCTCGTGTTGTGAGGAAAACTTTGCGAAAGGCTTAAGGGTATTGTTATAAATACTTCTCTATCCGAATTTTGGATGTGTATGTAGCTTTCTATGTTCTTGTTTTTCAACTTCAATTTATAAATATTGATATTTTTATTTATTCAATTCTACCACATACTATCAAGTTATTATGTTGTCATATGTATACAATCGAATTATATTTTAAAAAATTTATATTTATAAACTCAAGTAATAAATAACAATTCTAAATAATAATTCTTAAAAATTTAAATCCTTTTATATTTAAGTATTTGAAAGTACAAACTACTTATTTTGAAATAAACCATTAAAATTATTCCTTTTTACTTTGGAAAATTTACAATGCAAGTTAGAAAACTACTTATTTTGCTACTTACCATATGAAAAAAATTTTTTATTACTTATCTTCTTCTATTTTTTATTGCTCTAAAAATCTCAAATATTTGAAAACTGTTATTGTAAAAACATAAATAAAGTTTCATTTATTACTTTACGTAACATACATTGATATAGAAATAAATATATTTAATGCAATATTGCATAAATATAAATAAATACAATAAAGATTGATAACACAGCACATGTCCAAAATTAGAATGTAAGATTATTCTAAAATGATATTGGTAAGTTTATCTATATTTATTTATACTGATTTATGTTTTTAGTGTTTATAATTTATAATACTTATTAATTATCATTGATTATATAAAAAAAGTTTAAATTAAATTGTTTAACAAACGCAAAATAAATACTTAATTTATTTGAATGAATTATAATTGATGAGATGTATCTGAATTCATTTGATAATAATGTGCTTGTTATTGGTAACGAGGAAGGATCAGGACATTTTTAAGATGTTAAAAAATGAGATTCAATTTCTATTATGAGATTAAATTCTGTATTTCTTCGTAACACTTCTCATATTGTTTAACAATAGCACTATCTTTAAGAAAGAAAATACTTATCTCACAGGAAAGCATATGACAAGAGTTCCTGAGTACTCCGCGCTCGGGGTTTATTCACTTCACCCTTTTTCCCCTCTCTTATATTATCGAAATTTCCGACAAATCAATCGGCGGTTTTTACAATTTTCGCACTAAGTCGATAGCTGATCATTTATGTTTTCACGCTAAGTCACTTGGCCCTGGCACAAAAAAACCCCTGCGTATCACAACAGGGGGAAAAAGCTTTTTACATTCTAAATATTACTATCTTTCCAAAAGAGAACGAGGCAGAGTGAGAAAGAATGATGGTGCAAGATAGAAAGGCAAAGCAAGTATCATATAAGTGTGTGTATGTAAGTGTGACAGAGATACAGAGAGAGAGAGAGAGAGAGAGAGAGTAGATATAAGTAAATGGGAAGGCTTATGTTGCGTAACATAAGATGCGAGGAAGACCTAAAGGTAGAAAGTAGAAGAAAGATACATTAGCTTTCGAACCAAGTGACGTAGCCGTAATAGTGAAGAACACGTGGTTAACATCTATTGTGCTCGGTGCTTATAATTCTTTGCACCGAGCTAATTGTTTTAAACAAATGTGTGCCTGACTAATCACGCGTTGACAAGTATTTACATTAATTTCAATAACAAAATATTGGAAGAATATTATTTAATTTTGTCTCATAATAATTAAATCTATAGTTATTTTAAAAAATATTATTTTCGTATTAAATAATTGAGAAAAGTAATTAATTTTACATTTGAATGGTTACAAAATAATATAGGTATATTTAAAATTTCTATTAAATAAAGAACATCATATTTTCTGAAGAATACAAGTTTGTAATTTTAATAATAAAAATATGTAATAATAAAAAATTAATTCTGCTATAATAAAACCTTTCTCTGAATAATTAAAAAAGACATATTTTAATGACTTTGTTAAGAGTCATTTAACTTATTTAACTTATTAATTTCAAAATTTTTATTTATTTAAAAGATTTGTAAGTTTAATTATTACAATCTAATATAAAATTTGTTTGATTGAAATAGAATACAAGTATTGACACCGAAATTTACAGGCCGAGTGGGTAATATCGAAAGCTCTGTCACCGAATGCAGAAAGTTTAATGCTAAAAATGCTTATTGCTGAATGCTGCTCTGATAATGAAGTCAGGGGTTTTTATGAGATTTAACTACACAAATCTCGCACTTCGCACTTACATTTTCTTTCTTAGAATGGTAAATAAAGTTAATTTGCGAATGTAAGATTTATAGGATGTCACATAACTCTTCGGCACTTATAAATCTAAATGTTTTCTTGATAGGGTGTCTAATGAGTAGTGTATGTAATCATGTCATAATAGTTGTTCGTTCACGAACCCAGTAAACGAATCTTCAGTAAAATGAATGAACTGATTTGAATGAATGAAATGACTGCAGCAATAGTTAGTTTTTGGATAAAGATCTATTGAAAAGACAATTATGTATTTGGGAAATGGATTTTATAAGACTCTTAGTTTTTAGTATCAATAGATATATGTCTTATCTATAGTTTATTATTATGAGCTAAAAATCTTTGACTAAATTGTAACATAAAGTTATATCGCATTTAAAATAATAATTATTTTAATTAGAGATTATTGCAGAGATATAAAATGTTGATTTTATTAAATTTATTTAGTATTTAAAATTGTAATTATATTATAATTATATCAAATAAATAAAACTTAAATAATTTCTTTTAATTTAGGTTCTTAATATATATCTTTACAATAAAGTACTTAGGTCCCATATAATTTATAATCTGGAGTTGGCATAAGTTTAGTCATAAAAGATTGTACACACTACTCAACGATATCATCTTATAATTTTTAACTGTCATTACTACTAAGCTACTTATTATTTATAGATAGACAACTAATCGTAACGCAAAGCATTGAATTTATTAACAAATTATTATAGTCGCTAATAGGAGTAATTTTACTTCGAGCTGATAACAGAAAATTAGTTTTACATTAATATTTATTTAATATTCGAGCTTAATTATTCATTAAAATTTCACTGAATTTTATTAAAAATCTATTCGTTAAAATTTATCGTTAATAATAATAATGAAGAATTTATGTTTAATTAAATTAAAACAAGATCAATAAGCAGTAGGAATAATTATTTAGTCTACCGTATTACCGTAATTGCTATCAAATGTTCAAAAATTACTTCCATGCAAAAAAAAAATTACTAAAGTGAAATGAAATAACTGAATTAAAATTTGAGTATTAATAAAGTCATCTAAATATTTTTCATTTTATTAAATAATATGTACTTTTTTTATAAGATTAACGAAAATATAAGAATAAACTAGATGAATTGATAATATAGATCGATCATGATATATTCTTTATATATATAAGCATATGAGCTAAGCTATGAAATTAACGTATATTCTTTATCGTTCATAAATATTTCTATTCTAAAAAATTCATATCTTCAAAATTGACGCTTATTATATTATTTTCAATTAAAAAGTACAAAGAATTATAGTTTTATTTCAAATTATCTCAGATAGGTATTAGTAAATTAATTATTTTTAATTTATTACTTTTCAAAGAGATATGCATTTAAATCGACAAAATATAGATATTATACATAGCAAAATAAAACATCAATTTTCACAGAGATTAAAAAATTCTCTCATTAATATTAATATCGATTTATCATTACTAGTTCAAACGTAACAAAATCCAAAAAGGAATGTATTGTGACAGGAAGAGAAAATAAACTGTTATAATAATATTTTTTAATTTTTTAATTTCATATACTTACAAATGAATTAAAAAATATTATAAAAACGTAAAATTATTAGAAATTTCTTTGAACAAATAAAAGAAGATTAAATAAAAATATTTAATATGAAAAAGTAAAGAACAACTGTTTTTAAATTTTCATTTTAAATATATTTTCAATTGATTTCAATATATTATATTCAGTTTTATATAATTATTTTTAAATTATCATTTAGCATTCTTATATATTATTTAGTTTATATTTTTCATTTTTATGAAGTATGAGAATTTAGTTTACTTACGAAGGTTATATACTGTTACTGTACGAAAGGTTATATATATTTAATTGATATAGAGATTTAAAGAACATCTTATTGAACCTCTGCTATAACTATGCAAAAAATTAATTTTTATTTAAAATCTATATTTATTTATAGGAATTTTAATTGAGATGTTATTTTCATTATATTTTTTAACATTTTATTCAATTTCGAAAGGATATATTAATATTATTCTGAAAAGTATTTTATTCTAAATTACATAAAATTCTTAAAATTATATCTTTATGATAATTAATTATTCATTATCGTATAACTATCTATGTATGGCCTTATGCATTTATAATTAAAAAATAAATAATAAATAATATGTATTAAATATTTTCTGTCACATTAAAAAAGTAATAATAAAAAATACTAATTCCCAAATGAGTTTAAGAACATATATCTTTATGATAATTAATTATTCATTATCGTATAACTATCTATGTATGGCCTTATGCATTTATAATTAAAAAATAAATAATAAATAATATGTATTAAATATTTTCTGTCACATTAAAAAAGTAATAATAAAAAATACTAATTCCCAAATGAGTTTAAGAACATATAAATTAAAATAATTAGTTTCTGTTTCCAATAGTATTGTTTATTAAATGTTAATAAAATTTTTTTGAATAAACAAAATGTTTTTGAATAAACAAAATTACTTTGAAGTTGTTTTTAAATTTATTTATTTATTTTTTTAATGATTTTTATAGTCTTATATGTATTGTCGTGAATTGTACATAACGAGATAATAACTTACCAACCAGTTGATAAAAAAATTTTTTTCGACAGTGTTCATTAATTTGTTAAACGTGTTTAAGTGATGATGCAGTTTCATATTCATAAATATCACGAGTACATTTTCACAAGTTGAATTCATCGAATAATATTTTATTTTTTCACATTTTATTGGTTTTTCTTCATAGTACAGATGTTCACTATTGCAACGATTTCATAAATTTTGTTCTTATTTTAGCTTCATTATATTTTCTTCGATGATACTGGTCTTGTTAAAATCTAGTCAGAGTTGTAAAAAAGAGTATTGCACGCCTTCATTACTCTTTCTAAATTTTTATTATTTATTCATAAATAGATTATACACAATGGTTTAATTATATAAAAATATATAATATTAAATTTTTTTATTAATGATTATATTATATTCGTAAACTATATTTTAATGTTATTTAATTCTATGTCATTAAGGTACATAAATTATTAGTTAAAAGTTACTTAACTAAGTTAAGTTACTTATTAGGTTTTAATAAAGTATAAATATAACACCAGACTTTAAATATTAATAGGGAAAAATAACAGGTGCTCAAACTTTTTACTATATAATCGTAGCAAATAGGATTATGATCATAGAAACTTATATCAACATAATTTAGCAGAAAGATTTGTTTAATAATATATTAAACACGATTATTTTAAACTGTATATTTTAAAAATTATTATTACTTTAAAAAATTTATTTTTTACATAAAAAGTATATAAATTTATAAGTTTTTCACTCTATAAAAGAACACATATTAAAATTGAGAATATATTTAAGATATAAATGTGAGAAAGTATGAATATTTCTTTATTTTAAAAGATTTAATGTTAAAACGTATAATTTTAAAGTAATACAATTTATGATGACATTTGATAGAGTATTGGAAATCTATAAAATCTAATATGTTAGAGAAGAATGTAAAGATGCCGTTTCATTGCACTTTTAGTTATTATTTCTATGTTAAATGTCACTTTTACTTTCACCGACTGATTTATATCTTTAGTCACAAATGAACTTTGTAGACCTCGAAAGAAAATATAAATTATTTTTTCATAGGTCTAGTAGTTTGTAACTTTATCCATATATTTCATTTTCATTCTTAAAAAATTTTATTACAAATTTTCCTATTTCACTGAAGTATTCTTAAGTATATAGTGATTTATTTTAATGAAAGAAATAAAAACAATTGCAAGAAATAAAAATTTTGTGTTTTAATTTACGTAAAACGGTAGTATATATTTTATTTCTTATTTATATATTTATAATTAGAAGATAATGGTGTGATATTTATTTATAAATAATTATAGCTGAGACTATCACAATGAAGTTAATTTCATTTTATGTTCACATTTAAATAATTTGCAAGCATTTATGAAATTTTAATTTTTTTTATACTTGTTAATATGTTCAAAATTAATTGATAACATCTTAATTTTCATATTTAATCCGTAGAAAATTTTCATTTTATAAATAATATAAAAACGTAACTAACTGCATCTTTTTTTAGTAACACATACTAATAATTTTAAAATCCATGGAAATAAACAAAAATATACAAGTTAAAACCTTCAATTTGTTCATTAAAATAAAAATATATAAAAATATAAAATTTAGGATTAGTTTTATAAATAATTATTATTTAAAGTTTACTTCAACTATTATTAAAAGTAATATAATTGTATTATATAAAAAATTTAATGTATAAAAATTGTGACCCACAATTACAATGTACGATCTTTTATCTAAGTAAAAAGCACAATGTTAGCGCGTTGATTAGTACTAATATAATTAGTAATAAGTAATAACTATAATTACTAAAAAAATTATTTAAAGAATATAAAATGTTATTATTTATTTTGCTTGAAATATTAATTATTATTGGGTGCATTTTGTGTGATAGAATGACATTATCTGTGCAAAGAAAAAAAATTAATACAGTAGCGTTTATTATAATTAGTTATACGTGGTAAATGTGTATAAGCATGCATCTATTTGTCAATAAAATATGCAAAAATTTTACTTTGAAAGTTTACTATTTTCATAGTTAAATATTAGAATAAAATCAGATATTAAAATGAAAATCCTTTCGAAAGGTATTAAACAATTTTCTATTTAATTGAAAAATTTTCTAATAGCCAATCGTAATTATTTTTCCAAATGACGTTTGCAACCTTATTTCACGATGAATAGATGGTCTATCGAAGATTCTCATCAAGAAGTAGCGCAAGAGTCGTTAGAGGACTTGAAGATATCGAACGCTTTACTGACGTACGAATAATAACCTTCATTTACTTTTGTTTCTAGACCTTTCGCTGGTATGTGCAGCTCCTTATCCTTACGACATCTTACGATTTC
Organism: Platyscapa corneri; assembly: GCA_018907185.1. NCBI lineage: Eukaryota > Metazoa > Arthropoda > Insecta > Hymenoptera > Agaonidae > Platyscapa > Platyscapa corneri. The sequence goes on from JACCHW010000081.1 coordinate 771,826, forward strand.
TCTTTTCGGACATGTACGTTGAAAGTTGGAAATCCCATTCTCGTAGGTATTGTGCGTGACACAAGGAACGTTCATTGCAGCTGCAGCAGTAGAACCGTGTTCAGAACTGCAGACGAATTCGTCGCCAAGTTCTTGTACAAGCGAAATGAAAGTCACACGCTAAAGAGTAAGATATTGCAGTTGCAATAGGCATAAATGTATAAGGTGCATTAAGATTTAATATGAAATGGAGATGAGTTCAATGTCAAAGTTAAGTAAACTTTATTTAATTGTAAAGCAGGGTTATGTAACTAAAGATAAATTATCTAAATCTTATGGTCTTGTTCATGAACAAAATGATTTATTCTTCATTCAGCTATCAAATTATTGATAAAACTATTCATTATGCTAGATAGTTTTATGTAATTCTAAAGAATAAATACTATTATTTTTAACTTATTTTACTTACTATTTATTAATGGTCTTTGAAAAATAAAAATAACTTATTAAAAGGCAGGTATTCTGTTCATTATAGAAATAACGGTTATAGAGTACCTATTGTTGTTAACATGAATCTTTCTTATAATTTCTCTATTTTATTATCTACAAGATATAAGTTGTTTAACAAGTTTTAAAAAAATATTTTTTTTCCCCAATTTCTCCAAATTGAATGTGATATAAAACATTAAACTAACTAAATTAAGAAAAAATTAAAAAAATTTAATGTTAAAATATAATCATAAAATAAGAAAACAAAATGTTCCAGAAAATTAAATTATAAAAGTAATCAAATTAAATTAACCTTTTAAAAAAATTTTTTTTAAGTACTAAAATATATCTGATGGTAAATATACTTATAGTAATACATATAACTATAAAAGTATATGGATTTAATGTATCAAGACAGATTTAATCTATATTTTTATAATTTTTTTGTAAACAATAATTTCATTTTTTAAACAAAACATTTATAATTACTATTTATATTAAATTTTTTACTGAATTTTCAATGAAAATTTTTTTTTATATTTAAAAATATCACAACTTTTCCTTCTTAAATAAGTTAATATTGTTTTTTCAAATATTTTTGATTGGATATATGTTTTTTTTTTCAACTATTTTTAAAGTACTTTCATACATAATTAAAACGCTTTAGTATATATTATTACCAATATATTATTATGTATGTTGGAATTCCGCATAATTCCAGATGTATTATTTAAAAAGGTTTGTTCAAGCCATCATAAATAATTAAAATTTGAATCAACGAAGTAAGGGACAACTGTTTATTTATTATGGGTTTGCGTTACTTTGAATGGTTTTCTTTTTTTTTCATAGATAGCCGATATGGCCCTTTTGTTTGACGTGCCTAAGACTTGCAGTTATTTATTCGACAATAAAGCGAAAGGTCATACAGCTAAAGTATATGACTTTGTATTTTGCAATTTTTTCATTTATAATTTTGAATAATTAATATAATCACTTATATATAAAATAAAACTCTGTATCAATTTATTAAATAATTCAACAATTACATTATTTTTCAATTATTTTTATAAAATATATTTCTTTTTCGAATTTTTTTATATTTGGAGTATACACATATATGACATTTAGAAATAGCCTTTCATTATCATTGAAGAAACTTTTAATTGAAATTGTAACAGTTTTCCATTAAATGGAGTTTTTTGTGACAATATGAAGTGCAGTAATTTTTTTATACTATTTGATTCTGTCAAATTTCTGAAACTAATTATTTATTGAACAATAAAATTTATATTATAAATATATAAAAATGGAATTTTCGATATGAAATAATGAATTTTAGTAAAATACAATTACAATTTACTCCTATATTTACATAAATTAATAATTTGATCGTATATAGAGTCCCTTAATAGATAGAAATAAATTAAAAAAAATATTATTTTATTTTCAGAGAAAAATTATTATGTTATGAAATGAAAATGAAACCACTTAATTTCTATATTTAATACATTCTATCTATTTCTTGAAACTGTTTATTTTTCTATATTTACTTTTAAATATGATATTGATTAATTTTTATAATCTTTTATAAATAATATTTATTATAAATTTGAATTTATTTATTTAAAAAAAATTTGATATCGTATATAATCATACTCATTTGGACACCTGTACAGATTATATATACAGATTATATATATATATATACACACACACACATATACAATACATATATATACAAACCTATATATATATAGGTAAAGTATAATTTTACACTTGTAAGTAATACCTGATACGGCAGAAAAAATGTATATAAATATTAGTAACGAAAGTAATAATAGGAAAGTAAATATGGATTGATTTTCTTTTAGTTGTTTAATTTTCTTCCATTATTTTAAACGCTAATTTCTGTAAAAGTATATAACCATTTCTCTGATATTTTCATTTTTGCTTTATTCTACAAGCCTTTGTCAAAGTGTTAATTTTTTAAATTGGGACATATATTTCTTATTTAATTTTATTTACACTATAATACATCAGGAATGTTAACGATTATATATTTTAAAAGATTTTTTTATCTTTTTTATTTACTTCATAATCCAAAGTAGAAAATTTTTTCTTGATTATTAGAAACATCTTATTTTATTACAAAAAACTGATGTAATATTATAAAATAATTTGACTCTATAACTAATAATAAATCATTTTTCTTACTTTGTAAATATAAGAAGAATATTATGTACTCATTTCTTAAATTTTTTATATTTAAAAATAGGCTTTTATACTAGAAAATAATTTGTAGTGTGTGCTCAATTTTACAAAATCTTATTTTTAGAATAATAAATAATTTAAGAAAATATATAAAAATTAAGCTATTTATTATTTTAAAAATAATTCATAATTTCTTTTTCATTAACAAAAATGAATGAAAAATGAAAAATGATAAAACAAAAAAATCAGTTTAGAAGAAATTGGAAAATAATTTAATTTCACATATTTCATCTTGAATTATTTAATTTTTCAAATTACTATTTTAGGTTTTATATTGAAATATTTATGTATATAATATTCTATATTATTTCTATACATCAATAAAATAATAATTACCCTGTAAAATAAACGTGTAACTACTAAATTTGTAAAACTACAAATCATTACTCAAATTTCAATATTTATTTGTTTATTAAAATATAATATTATAATCACTCAATTATTATCCATTCTCCATATTTATTTTTTTCGTATTTATTTTAATGTTAATTTTAATTTTTTTTTATTAATCAATAATTTTTGTCTAAAAGATAATTATTATATGTTATGAACAAAATATAAACATATTAAATTTGTAGTATAATCATTTTATATTTATAATTTTATAATTTTTAGAGTTCTCTTGCCTAAAAATAAATTTTAGTAGAAATAATGATTTTGAAGTTAATTATATATTGATAACTATAAATATCTAGAAGAAATAATATTTTCAATGGTATATTTTTCGAAACATCTCATTAATATCAAAACGAAGATTACCTATTTTTACTATTTCCGTTAAAAATTTAAAGGTACGAAATATGTAATAATTAAAATTAAAAAATCTGATAAAAAAAATTCTATTTTATTTTATTTTATGAATTGTAGATAATAAATAACCGTTTCCTTAATTTGCCTTAATTTTAGAATTAGGAAAAAAGTATAAAATTTTTATTTTATAAATTTGCACTGTAATAGTACATTGGCCAATAATGAAACCAAAATTAAACTATTTTGTTCATTAGAATTCATAGGATATTCATAAGAATAAAAGTAAATTAAAATAAAATATATTTAAAAAGTTATTATATTTAACAAAAAATTTTTTTTAATATTCATAACTTTTACGACTTAAAATAAAAGAATAGTTTTTTCTATTAAAACGAATATTAAAACATAAAAAGAATAGCATTTAATTAACTGCAGTATTAGGGATTATGGTTTATGTATGATACATAATAAATTCAGGCATTGCATTAAAGAAATAATTTATGAAATTCGTTCTAAGAGCGACGCCGCACAAAAAGTTTAAAAAATATAAATGTCGTTTCTTTCTAAAATAATAAACATAAAGATTTTTTTATAAAATATCAGATATGTTTAACGGTAAACTAATTACATAATCATAACCTATTTCATTTTTTCCTCTTTATTTTATCTTTTATATAACTATAAAATATGTAATTAATTAGAAAACAATAGCTTCATTATATATCCGACAAAAGTTTATAGAACATTACTTATTATATATTCATCTTTAAATTCAAGATGCTTTATTAATATTTATAGTGTTATAAGATTTATTAAGCCTGATCTATGTATTCAATAAATTGTGATAGGTGGATTAAATATGATAAAATTATGCTATTACTGTCAACTAATCGATAATAATTAATATTTACAATTGATCTACGTGTTGACTCTGTTTTTCCAGGTTGACATAATTGGATGTCATAGGTCGTTAATGCATTAATTTCCGTAAACTTGATGAAAATCAATAGCGTTGATTCAAACTTAGATCAATTATCATATTAAATAATCAAATTTATAAATTTAACCATAATATAGTATTTAAAAGAAATATATTATTTAAGAAAAGGTCATTTCTGTCTACAAAAATTATTTTAAGTAAAAGACTTGGATAATGAATACATTATGTATTTACACATTTGATATTCATAGCATAATATTATAACGAAGAAACCTTTTTGAAAATAAATTGTTGATTTATTATTAGAAGAATATATAATTCCATCAAGGAATCTTGCTATATAATATACTATATATTATATAGGAAATATTATTATAATTTATATTATTATAGCAATTAGTCAGATACTATTATAAAATTAATTTAACATAGTTTTGAAATCTTTTAAAACTTTCTGAAGTTAAACAATTTAAGAAAAAATACAAAATTCTGTAAAACCATTAAAAAAATATCTATATATAAAATAAGTAGTAAAAATATATTCAAATGTTTAATTTAAATACCGAATATTTGAATAGCAATGGATAAAAAATCATAATTCAGTACATTCCATAATTATGAGTACAATGACTATTTCTCATATTCAATGAAAATTAATATATGGTAACTAATTACTCTAATAATTATATTAAAGTAATAATTTTTATAAATAAGTGTATGAATTAAAAATATTTTATACTATTTAAATTTTTTAAAAATTCAGAGATTTTAAATGTAATTTTTACAAATTCTAATAATACTTTTAAACCATAACGGTAGATTATTGTAATAGAAAATTATAGCTATACATTATTGAATGTTAAATTTATTTCGCTTATTAAATTGATATTTTAATCTTTTCAATTCATATAAATTGGAAGGTAACAATTATTTTGATAAAATAAAAATTATAGAATATATTTTATTTGTTAATTACAGTAAAATCAAGATCGAAAAAAGATTATAAATTTTCGTTGTTATAATTATTAAAAAATGTTTATTTTATTTTAATTTTATTAATCAATAGGTAAAATGTTGTTATTTTAAAAATTATTGTATGCTTTTTATTATTAATACTATTGAGTTGTATTATATACAACAGATTTAATAACATAGTTTTATACATGACTATATAGCTACTATGTAACAATTTACCTCAATTTTGAAATATTATTAAATTTCAATTAATATTATAGTAAATTTAAGAAAAATAATTTATATATATGTAACATGAGATTTTACTAAACTTTAAGGTATATTTGAGTAATTTGTTCTAAAGTATTTTTTATTTATTTTAAGTTATACTATATTCTGCATTTTTCAACATTTGCCTATATTTTATATGTATCATATCTGTGGTATGCGATTTTTATTTGAATTCAGATGACCATAAGACATCGCATATATGAAATAATACGTTCTGTTAGCTGATCAGAATTAAAGATGGTTTGTCAAAAATTGAAAGGTAATGATTTTTTGCATTGTAAATAAGATTTAATAAAATTGTCGTATACGTATATATAAACTTAATAAAAATATATGTATAGTATTGAAGTAATAAAATTTATGAAATTCATAATAAAATTAATAAATAAAGTAATTATTAATTAAAAAATATATTGAATTTTAATTTGGAATTTATAATAAAAAGCATTTAAATAAAATTCAGTCCAATAATAAATAAGATTTTGTAAATGAATATATATATATGTAAGATATTCATCTTTAATTTAATTTTAATTAAATTTAGATTAGATGTTCAAATTAAATGAAAATTATTCAAATTACTTGAATTTCATTAAGCTATAAAAAAGATAAAAATTCTATCGAATCTTTTTTTATAATAAATATTTTTTAAACAATAATTTTTCAAAAATGAAACTAATTATTTGAACTATATCTTCATTTTTAAATAAGTACAAATGCAAATTATACAAACAAGAATTGCTCCTATTTTTTAAGAAAGATGTGGTTTTATAAAATAGAAGATAGTAGAGTTTGAAGATTGTAAATAAAGATATTTTAATTTATAAGAATACAAATATATCATTTTCTAAATATAATGCTTAATACTTCAATTTTTGTGTGTCAATAATTTTCATACTTAAACTAATGTCATAGAATAATAACGTTAGTTCCAATATTTAGTTGTTATCAACATTTTTCCATTTCTGAACTCGTTCAAATCACTTTATAAGAGCAGAAGCTCACTGCAGTTTTGCCCTCTGATATTGCTCGAGATTGTTCGTGCGGAAAATTTCATTCTTTTCATTGTCACAAATTCAGTTTCCTTATTTTCTCTATTTCGTCTCTCTTTTTCTTTCAATATTTCTCAACCTTGTCTTCTTATTATTTTTCTAATAGATTATTTTTTCTTTCTTTTCTTTTGAATTCAATTTTATATATTCACTTCTGTAAAAAATTGCACCAACATTTTTTTACATTGAAGATGACTTAATATTGAAAATGCTACAGAGGGCTAAAAAAAATATTGAAAAACAAAAGTTCGGCAGAAATACGAACAATAAGGAAGATTATGAGTGTATTAGGTCTCTCTTTTGAAGTAGTCTCACAATTTAAAAGTACTTATCCTTGCTTAAAGTAGATTAATATAGAAATTAATATAGAAATGACTTTCTTTGTCTTTACCACAAGTAGTATTATAGTTGAAACTAATGAACAGCTCTATCTGAAGTGTAAATAATCGCTGATTAAATAACAACAAATTTTAAAATATATTTAATGTATTTTCTTATACTATTATTTATATTTTACATATTATAACTATTATTAATTTTACTGATTTTATGCTTATGAATTTTTTCAAAATTGTTTCAAAAATTATTTTTTTTAAAATCATTATTAACTGTTTTAATCTTATATTTTTTTCTGTGTTATAATTGATAGTTATATAAATAATATACTAGTTTTTAAAAATTTTTTAAATTAAGCATTATATTACTAATGGAAAATATTTTATTTTCTGCTATTTTAAGCTATTGATCTTTAACAAATTTTGCAAATTAATTTATCGTAGGTATTTTGCTTATTTTTTTATGCGGCATCACGTATTCCATTCATATGCACAGAGTAGTTCAACATACGTACTGTGTAGTGATACGTATTTGAATTATTTGTTCATTAATTTAATATTATGTTTGCTTATTTAAGTTAACAAAGTATTGAATTTTAAACCAGATATTGTTTGCTGTGTTTTTGTTAACATCTACACACCATTTTATATATATATATATATATTTGGAACTGCTCTAATTGGTCATTCCTTTTTTAACCCCACACTTCTACCCCAAATAATAAAACGTTTTTCATTAATGGATTAAAAGTTTTTAATTTTATTTTAAAATCTTCTTGAAACGAAATTTCTCCAAATTCTTTTTAGAACTAAGTTGACTTTCTTTGATAATAATTTTTTTTGTTTACGATCGCTGTTGTTTTCTGTGAACGTTTAACCAAGATAAAAGAATTTTAGCCACTACAATTTTTTTAAATTCCATGAAAATTTATTCTCAATTGTTTCCCTTTATCTCCGGGTTTTCTAAATTGCATTATCTTGCTTTTATCCACATTTTCTTCTAGACCTTTAGTTTTTTAAATTCTCTAACAATCTACAACAATCTTTTAATTCTACCTCAATTTTAGCTAATATGGCTATATCATCAGCGTATTTAATTGACCTAATTTTTACTTTACTTTTTTGTATGCCTCAACTTCTAGAATTTGTCAGATTCTCCTCCGAGTCCGATATCCATATGTTGAAAAGCGTTGGACTCAGTTGACAATTTTGTCACTGTTTCCCCTAGCATTCCTTATTTTAATTATATTAATTGTAAAACAATACACTTATCTAATATACTTAATTAAATTCTTCTTATTCCTATTTTTTTCATTCTTTCCCATATTTCGCCTCTATTGATATGATGAAAAGAAGGTGTAATATCTACAAAGTATATTAATAATTCCCCCCGTTCCTTCTCTAATTTAACATCTATAACCTGTTTTAAAACGTAAATTGCCTTATGTGTACCGTTTCATTTCCGAAATCGAAATTGTGTATAACTATATTTACTATTTTCTTCCATATGGTCTTTTATCTTATTTTTCAATATTTCCTTGTATATCTTATACTCGTTGTTCATGAGAGTTATGCCTGTATAATTTTTTCCTTTTATTTTACCCTTTTCAACTATAGATACCACTGTACTATATTTCCATTCTTCAGTTATGCTTTCTCTGTACAATAATCTGGTCATTATTTTTGTCATGTTTTTAATAACTTTTCTACTTCCGTACATCCACATATTATTGGTGATGTTATCTTTAATTGGAGTATTTTTCTATTTTATTCTGTTGATGACTTATAGCACTGCTTCTTTTACTATCTCTTCTACTGTTTCTTCTTCTATATTCGATTCCTCATATAACTTCTCCTCTTACGGCTTCTCGTCTTCTCTCGTCTTTTCATCATTTAATCTGTGAAATTTTTTAACCATTATTCATTCGTTATACATGCGTTCAGATTGCTCCTAACTTTTCTATTTCTATTTTCAATATTCCAAAATGTCTTCTCACTTTATTTATGTCTTCTTCTTTATATCTTATTTTTTCATCATAATCATTTTTCTATAAGACCTTCCCCTTTTTTACATATAACGTTTTGTCTTCCTCCTCACCATTCTTTCTCCATTTTTTATAATTCCCCATACATTTTTTTCACTTTTCACTTTTCGTCCCACTATGCCCCTCTATCTGCGTTTGCATAAACCTCATTAATAGTAATTGACCTCGTCATTGTTTTCCTCAGATCTTTCCAAGGTGCTAGATTTATCGCTACAGATAATTTTTTCTTGTATTTTGTTATCGTTTTTTTACCCATACAGTTTTTGTTGTTTTTTCTTCTTTTAATTTATTTATTTTAATTTGCTTTATTAATTCAATCTTATTTAAAATATTAAAATTAGTAATCTCTTATTCCGCGACTTCATTTATTATGAAACTATAGACTATCAACGATGAGATCATGAATATCAAAGCCCATTTTACTCTTGAAAGTAAAATAACAGTTCTTCTCTCCATTATTTCATTTAAAATAAACAATCTTTTATCCTTAAGCTAAGATAATAATTTTTCCGATCCTTATTTATTATTTATCCTTTGAAATTTTTTCTCTCTTCTCCCATGTATCCACCCAAACTGTTTTTTCTCTTGTTCTTGCATTGAAATCTCCTTCTATTATCACAGCCTTTCTCTTATTTTCTTCGTACATTTTGTCTAAATTTAAAAAATTTTCATTTTCTTTCCTACACGCATAAACCAATGAAATATTAATAATTTTTTTTAATGTAATTAATTCATCAGTCTCCCATTTTAATTCTTATATAACCTATTTTTGGATTCCTTTATCGTCAAATTAAATCTTTCCTTTGCTCTACTTCTCCTCACTGACTCTATGATTACAATATATATTCTTATAACCATTTAACTTTTTTTTAAATATCTTTGTTTTTCTTCGATGACCCATGTTTCTGCTATCTATATAATATCCCACCAAAGAAGTTTCTCCCGTCCTTGTTTTTGCATGTTATTTAACCCCGCTACCTTCCAAAAACCTATATATATTTTTCTATATTTTATAATTTTACCTTTCTTTTTATTTGAATTTTTTTTATTATAATAATTAACGAGAACCTATCTTTCTTCATATTTTTTCCGAAAACATTCCTTTTTTCACTATTAATCTATATAAACTCTTCTTTTATTATCTTGTTACTTACGTAAGCAACTTTTCCTTTCTTTTCCCTACTCTTTGCATTTACTCTTAATCTCTCTTCTCAATTCTCTCTCGTTAAATGCTTTATCATTATTTATAAAATATATCTTTGAGTTTAGTTTTTTTTTATTATTTTTTTTTCGTATTCCTTATCCAGTGCTACCCACCAGCAATGCTCTCTATTCCCCCTGCTCATATTTTTTCACTTTTACATTTACTACCATATTCTTCTTTATCCATTCAAACATATCCTCTTCTCTGTATATAATCCCTGACTTCAATTCTGAGATTATAATGTTTTTTTCTTTTCTTCCTCTCCTTTTCTTCTATAATCCTTTCTTTTGATTCTTCCTTGTTTTCCTCACATTTACAAATTTTCTTATCTTCTTTCTTCTCATTCTTCATAGCTCTTTCTCTAATTGTATTTGTTTTTTTCTTGATCTCTTTCAGCTCTGATTTTATTTTTTATATTGTAACAGTACTTCATCGTTACTTTTTATTTTCTTATTCATATTTACAACCACTTTCTCACTTATTCTATTTTCTCCCTTCAAGTTCTCCATTATTTTCTCATTTATTATCATGTACTTTATTTTTTATTCTTTTTAAATAAATTTCATAAATTTTTACATATCTGCATTATGATTTCCTGATTTTCCTCTGTTGTTATCCTTTTTATTTCCAACATATTTTTCTCCATTTCTGTAGTAGATTTTTCTCATTTTTTTGTAACTATCATATCCTTTTTTGTATTTTTTGTTATTAAGTCTTTCTTATTTTGACTCTTTGATTGTTCGATACGTAATTGAGCATACTTTCATTTCTTGATTTTTGGCTCATTTTTTCCCTCTTTTTTGTATATCTAAATGTATTTTGTCGTGTTTCTTTTTTATGCTTTATATTTTATACTTTCGCAGAGCTTTTTGCTTCTATTTTTGCCACGTGGTCGATTAACGACACTTTTACCTTTTACTATTTTCCTTGTTTTCTAATTTGTTACATTTTTATTCTAACGACTTTTGTTGACTTTTTTTATAGATTTCTTTCTCTTTTTATTAATTTTTTAATCTTACTTTTTCTTAAAATAATGTTTACATATATATAGAACTAATAGATCATAAAAAAACGAGTGGTTTGCTTCGGTAAAGTCGTCTCATAACTGTATAATACATTCCTACTCTTGGATACACATCTCATGAAATACTTTAAATTGATTTTTAGAATTTTGAAAATGTATTTTAAAGTAGTTTGATGATTCATTTAAATAATAAATTGATTATTTGGATCTTCAAAGCTGTTTACAGTTTTATATATTTATAACATTATATTAATATATATATAGATATATATATATTAATTTATGTAAACTAAATAAACTTTAAAAAAAGTATACTAAATTATAAAATCTTAATATAAAATCGAAATTATAAGATGTAGTTAGTTAAAAAACTTTATTAAGAATATGCTTTAATTTATCGTAGTAGGTATTAACTTTCATATAGTATACGATATGAATAAATATCTATTATTTATTTTATACTTTATAAAAATTATATATTTTTTGCTTCATTGAAGAGAAATAAATCGCTAATAATTTATATACATTTCATTAGTAGAACCGTTTTTAGTATAACAGTTCACAAAATAAAGTAATAGTTTCTTTAAATTTTTAATAGTTTAATAGTTTTATCGCTTCATCTAATTTTTTTACAATTATTAATTTCATCTTTAATAATTATTTCAACTTATTATAAAATCGTATTATTTCTTTTTCGTACATTTATTTCATTAAGATTCATTTACAAAATATTATAAATAATATTTGTTATTATTTAATTTTATAAAAATTGTAATTTCAAGTATCTATAAACAATAATTGCACTTGAGTTTGCAATTACATAAAATCGATAATTTATTACAAATTAATTATTCATATGTTATAATTAATCTATTACTGAAAGAGGCTTTTTATTAAACAAATTTTCTTTTATTTTTATGCGTGTAATAAATACTCCGTCATTCTATTTTATCATTTAATATATTATTATTTTACAGTTATATTAAATTTAAAATATAAATTAGGCAAATATTGGATTTGACTATTTTCTTAAAATGCTCAATAAATTTTAAACGAATCTCTAGTCTGTGTAAAAAACTTTTTTAAATTATCACTTGGTAAATACGTACGTAAATACAGTTCTGATACTACTACTATCGCATCTGATCGATAGTATAGTGAAAAAGATGTAGCTTACACTAGACAACCTGGTGTGATAGCGATACGAAGTACAAGGGAGGGTGGGAAGGGAAGCCTGAGTGATTTTGCGGCAGTAACACGTTGCTTCGTACGCTGCCCTACGTCGACGGGCCAGAGAGAAATGCCCGCGGAATACCACAAGTCGCACAGCTTGGAATTCTCACTCATATGTATATGTCTGATACATACGACGTCTTTTACATAGCTCACCAACTGTTACGCAAACAGATCATACAACTATGCATGAATATACGTTTTCTCGTGTTGGACCCTCTCTATGAAACGGCTTGTGGAAAGTACATTTTATGTACCGGGTTTTGCCCTCGAACTCTTACACCTACTTTGAGAAATTTCTTGTGCAGTTTCGAAACGTAGCTTGGTTGTGTGGAAAGTTCAGAGCCAAAGATATGTATTTAATTAGCTTATACTCTAATTAAAAGTACAAATATTAAACTTTATATAGTAAATATAACAAACTAAATCAATAAATATAGAAAAAATAATAAATAAATTACTAATTATATAAAAAATTAATCATAAAGTTGTCATGTAAAGATGATAAAACAAATAAATTAGAATAAAATAGTATAGGATTACATTTATTATTAACATAATATATAACAAATATACATATGATGTTAAATGTATATTTAAAAAAGAAATATAGAATAAACAAAATTTTAAATAAGTGAAAATGTTAAACATCTAAGAATAGATAATATAAAATTATAACAGTCAAGATATAAATGAAGGAAATTTATTTTAACGGAAACCAGATAATTCATTTTATAAGTATAGGGTAGACATGGTAAAATTAAGCAAGGATATTTATAATGATAGATAAAGAGGAAAAGCTCATCTAATTTACGATGTCTTATATTCATTATCTTTATTAAAATAACCAATTATTTGGTACTAATAAAGTATGACTTTTGAACAGCCCTTATCTCCACTCATTTTAATCGGTATTGATACTAACAAATACAAGCTAACTGGGAAATTTAAAACTGCAGATTTTCTTTCATGATAACATCATTATAAATATTGATGTTAAAACTGAAATATGATAGGATAAGATATTTTATACGTAGTTATCAAAAACTAATAAAAGTTTTTGTAGCTAAAATTTCATGCAAATGAAACAGCACATATTTTCTTCAATATGAAGTGCGCAAGTAACATTAATGAATAAAATTGAATAAAGTGATAGATTTTCAATTTAAATGCATTATACGTCAAAGTATTGTTAATCAGAAATATTTTTAAAATAGTTTATATATAATAATAAGAAACTTGAAATATATAAAATTAGATTCACACATCCAAGATATTTTAATAAGATTCATCATAAATAAAACTATATTTTAATTTTTATTTTAGAAGTTGATGTTCTCTGATTTTCTTTAATAAAACAAAATATAAATTTGATAGATATATAAATGACAATAATTTAATATTATTATTGAATATTATTATTATATTGAATTATTATTAAATAAATTCAAGCTCCTGATAATTTTTAAATTATATGAAATACATGTTGATCGGATATTGAATCGACTAAAAATAATAATTTAATATTCTTTTATACATCTCAGAAAAGATTATTTTTTAAACCATATCGAATAAATTTAAATAACATATAAAATAAAGTACTTTAAAGATAAAAATTTATTAGAGCTGTATAACGTTAATATAGAAAGTAACTAATTATCAAAAATATATGGTATATAATCCCAGACGGAACTGTTACGCTAATCGTAATATATTAAGAAACTTTGTGGATAATGTGAAGTTAAGTATCTTAATGCAGTAGAATAGTCCTGGCAGTGTAATAAAAATCGATTTAATTCAGTTAATTTTTTTATTTTTAATAAGATGATATTTTTCAAGCTTATCTTAAAAAAATTTAGAGATATTTCAAAAATATTTTTGTTTATTTATTCTTATAATCGTATTTCTTCTTCTTTAAATAACTTTGAAAAAGCATATAAAGCATAAAAGATAATTTATATACAACAGAACACAATAATTAGATATATAAATTAATATTAGATGCATTCTCTTTAAAAATGTTTGCATTAACTGCATTCTTGAATAACTTTTTTTGTAATTATATAGGATATATAGAATGTTTGCCAATAAATTAGATAATGTATCACATATAGAATAAATACAATGAAGAATATATATAATTAAATATGAAATATATTACTTAAAAATATGAAGGAAGTATGGTGTTTTTAAGAATTAAAGCAACTATTTTATAAAGAAGAATTTTATTTTTAGTTCAGAATAATGAAAATCGAAACGAATTCTTAAGAGTGACATCATTTATTAAATATGATTCTTTTGGAAGTAAATATTTCCTCTAAAATATAGAAGACTTTTAAACATTGCTCTCAGATATTTTAATTTGATATTGGTATTCCTTCAAGTTGTATGTGCATGTGTTGTTTGATTATTAAAATCAATAAAGACGCCTTGAATTAACTAAGGAATCTAGGTTAGTGAGCTTTTTAATGAAAATATACAAAAACTGACTTTAATAGAGAGAAACGTGAGTGCACTTAATAATTAATAAAGCTAATTTCCAGTTTATTTGAAGGTGTAATTTTATTTTTATTTTTTTACTTTTATTTTTATTTTTTTTTTCATAAATTTTCTATCAATATTATTAACACTTATTATAACATGTTATTTGTATTTTTATAATGACTAATTTTATTAATGGATAAAGAACATACATGATTGTTGTTTATCCAGCAGGAATGATGATTGATTTAAGCAAATAATTGTCAACGAGCTCTTTAGGATTATTATAAGAAATATATAAATAAATACTGTGAGATAATGGCAAAAATTGTACATCTTATACCATCAACTTTACTAGTGATATAAATAACTTTATAAATACTTGAAAATCCGACAAATAGATTATTATATTTCATATTGCGTAGTTCTTATTCATGACAATAGTGTTAATTTATGATAAAAAAGTTTCATATAGTGTATATTGATGGTAATAAAAAGATGTGAAAAAGAGAAAGTATAATTAATAATCTATATGCCCTATTATAGATAAATAAGTTTTAGAATATAATGGAAAGAATTGAATAAAGTATTTTTCGGTATATTATAGTGATATAAATATTGGATTATAAATGTAAAATCGTTATTTTCACTTGGTACGCTGCCTAAATCAATTTCGAAAGTTGCACTTGAAGGTTGCTATGAAATCAAAGGTAGTTTTCAATGTAACAAGTATAGAATTAATAATTTTGAGATATATTATTTTGAAAGATGAATGATGAATAATTTCTTAATAACTTATTTTAATACTTTTGAATATCTACGATATTTAAGTTCCTACAAAGAATTAATGTTGACGTGTAACTATATCCATTCTTAACGGCATGTTATACTGAGAGGTACAATTCATAAGTGTAATGTTCGCAAAGTCACGTACGTTTGAAATTCAATTATAAAGTTCGTACAAGTTTGCCTGTCTGTTTTCTTCTATTATCGTAATTTTCCATCCCATGAATTTTTATTATACTGCTATTAATTAAAAATTAAAATTAAAATTTGGAATTTAGCGTTGCATTTGGAAAGCTATCTGTAACGGATAAAATTGTGAAAGAATAATATAAAAAAATTGTAATGTTATAATTTACATTTATAAATTGATGTATTAAAATTATTTGAAAATTTTTCATTTCAAATTGGGTAGTATTTGTATTGAAAATTTTCATTATATTTTTTAACATAATTGATTATATTACATAAAAATATTGTACAAAGCGAAGTTTTTTCTTTAATTTATTATTTTTAAATTAAAATTGGCTGTGAAGTTTAAATTATATTTAAATATATATATATATCTACAGTTGAGATATAATTTTATTAAGTTTTCATTTTTTTTTAAAAAAACTATTTTATAAACCATGTATATGGAGGATTTTATTCAATATATCAAGGGATTTGATTAATTTTAAAACTTTACATATTATATTATGTTTTTAATATTAATATTAAACATAATACACATACTACTATTGTGACTTAAAAATGTTGTATAATAATAATAAAATAATTTTTTTATCAAAAAAATCTTTTTTATAAAATAAATACATATATTTACGATAACATATACTTTACAAATTAATTTTTTTTAATAATTTTTTAAATAAATAAAAAAACGTCTTTTTTTAATTTGAAAACGAACTATTAACTTTGAAAAAAAAATTTTCTTATTCTAAAGTTAAGATTATTTGAATTAAAAATACAACTTTTACAATAAAAATTGAATTTCGATAAAATATCATAATATTTTTCAATTAATCAAAAAACTGCACAATGTTTTTAAGTAATGTAATCATTTTATAAAAATTTTATGTAAATTTCAAGAAAATATAATAAAAGCTATGTAAAATATTTTTTGCGAAATAAAATAAAATAAGATTTGCGAAATCAATTTTATATGTATTATTTAAAGAAAAATACGTTTAAAGTTTTTAGAACATTTTTAACTATGAAAATAATATTTATAATTATTTAATTAATAAAATACATTTAAAAATTTTTTAATCTCTTTTGATGTATAATGAGAAAAGAAATATAAAGGAAATAATTTTTTTTTAAATTGTACGCAAACATTTAAAAATATTGATAGCTTTGTACAGAACTAGTTATAGATTTTACTTACAAATATAAAAAGCTACATATAAAATTTTACGTAAAAATACGTTATTATTTCTACATTTACAATTTAACATATCAATTAATCTTCTTCAAAAGCTAAATCAAAACGATAATAATGATTATAAAGGAATTTTTTATCTTTCTATTACTTTAACTAACAAAAAATTTTAATTAAATGTTAATCCAAATCTTTTGATAATGAAAAGTTTATACTTTCTAAAATTAGAGAATCAATTTTGTATTCTTAAAATTATAAAAGTTCATTAACAAATATTAATAATACGCAATATGATATGAAACATCACAGATGTTATTTTGAAATTTAATTATGAAAAAATTTATAAAAATAAGAATAACTAAGAAAATTATATTAATATATTAAGAAAAATATTATTATTTACTTTTATTTTAAATAAATACAAAGTAGTGAATTTTTCCATTATGAAACGTACGTGAAACGTGAATAAGCAAAAAATCGTAGAGAATGCATTTCAATTACATCTAAAAAGATATTGTGCAGATTCATCGCAAATAGTAAATCAGAATATATTTGTGGAAGTGATATTAATTTCACAGTTTGTTCAAATTTAATGAAAGCTACTTTGTACAATAAAATTTATGTCTATGTACACAGCAATTTTGTTTAATAGTGATTTTAAGATGAAACTATATTTGTAGAAACTGTCATCTTACAGAAAGTAGTTTTACTTTTGTGATACAGACAATGAAGACTTATGTAAAAAATTCAAGACAAAAATGTAAATATACGTTGAGATAAAATACTAACAATGAATTACAGTTTATTTCAAATAGTAAATAAAAAAATTATAAATTTCATTAAAAATATTGTTATTATAAAGCAAATAAATATTTTTATATATTTTCTATAGTGTAATTAATTTAGTAATATATCGACATTTGTTTATTAACTTAATTTCTGATGATTTTAGACCACACAAAGCATTCAGAGCAAATCAGACCGATAAATAATATAAATTAATATATTTATATAATTCTTTAAAAGCCTAATTAAAAAATTATTGCATTAGAAAATATCCAAAGATGCAAAATGGTTTATTATAAAATAATGAAATGCTTGAAATAATTAAAATTAATGTATATTAAAACGATTCAAATAGATCAAACATGAAATACTGTTTAATATTTAAAAATATAGATAACTTACATAAAAAATGCTACATCATATATGAATAATATAAAAAGTAAAGTATAAAATCAAATAAATTAAAAAATAATACTTAACTGTACAGCGATAAAATATAAAATTAAATATGTAATTAATTTTACTTAGAAAATTTTGGTTATAAAAAGTTTAATAAATTGTAAAAATTTAATGATATTAGATAAATATCACATAATGATTAGCTAAATATCTTTAAATTTTTGCAATGGTTATTCCATAATGTAAATTATCGAATATCGTTAGATATACGAGTTTTACAATAAACATTATCATATGGAGTGATTAAAATCAAGTTTATTTATACAATATTTTTAATTGTAAAAAAATAAATTATTAAAATTATATTTTTTGTATTTATAAGAAATTTTTTATTTAAAATATATTTTAATAAAAGAGCTTTATTTTATCATTATATTCCACCCCTAACTAACTTTCACATGCGGCATATTTAAAAGTCCTCTCTTTGACCTACCAAACAGCTCTCGCATCACGAAAGGATTTGGTGCATTATTCAATGTAAGCAACAACATGTTTACGCACTCTAAGCATGGTCACGTTGAGTAATTACGCACATGGACATACATGTGAAAACATGGGCTTACCCGGTCGTACATATATATTTTACGTACACGCTTGTATGTCACTCGTTCAAACAGTTAGCTAAATGCACATACATATTTAGTGCAAATTTTGTGATAAAATTTTTTCATTTATATGCTTATAATTGTAACTAGTTAAAACCTCTACTAATTCTAAATGCATTTCATCTTAATTTGAAAGGCGAGCTATCATAGTTATATTAATCAATATTAGAAAATATAACTTAAATTTTTATAACAAATGGTTATATTAAATCTGAAATTGATATAAATTCAAGTTTATTCTAAGATTTAAATTGTGTGAACCATTTTATCTTAATATAGTCTATTTTAACCAGAAATTAAGAAAACAAACACACATGAATTTTTCATTTATTATTGATATTTATGGTATATTTTTTTAATTTTATTAATCTAGAAGTTAATTTTGGATTTTTAATAAATATTATATTCTACTGAAATAACGTATCACTGTTTAATTTAGTAATATGTTCAAAGTAACATTCTTATGAAAAAAATGAAGACAAAAGAACTTGTTGAAATATCTTTGTGTTTATTTACAGTAAACTGTGCAAATTTATCCCAAAGAATATTTATTTACTTAAAATACTCTGTATTATACAAATAAGTTATATCAGAAAAGTAAATAATATGCATATTAGTTCTAGAAAACTTACAGGGTTGGTTTATTTTACTTTCTCGACAGCAAAATCGACTCTCTGAGAAATTGTGATGAGGTGCTTGTGTTTTTTTCTTTTTATTTACGTGTGTAGCCTCAGTAAAAGAGTGAGAAAGAGGAAGAAGAAAGAGAAAGGAAAGGAAAACGAATAAAAAACAGAGAAGTGAGAAAGTGGAAGAATAAGAGGGAAAGAAAGAAATAAAGAAAGGAAGAGAGATAGATAGATCGATACAGAGACAGAGAGAGAAAGAGAGCGCAAACATTGTTGGAAAATTGAATTTTACAAGCACGTCTATTTGAAAGATCTTGTTGAATCTCGAAAATCCTATGCCTTTCTGTTGGTCTTGCCTTAAACCAACCAATAATTAAGCTAAGCGAATTACAGCCGATCTATTCATACAACTTACGTTCAAAATTTCAATTAGTATCTTTTATATATTTTAAAATAAAGAAAATTTACTACTACAAATCATGCGTATACGTATTTATAAAATTCTTTAAAATAAAATGGCAATAAGAAATATTTGATAATTGTATTAATAACTAATTCTATGAATATTTAAAAAAATGAACTTGTAAAAACTTCCGTAAAAAATCACTTATTATATTTTTAGAATTTGGTATATATTTTCTTACATTTGAAAACAATTAGACATATAAAACGTATTTACTGTGTATATAGTATAATTTTTACATTTTTTCAAAAGTTTGTGAGTAAATATTGTGAATGGTACTGATTTATAAAAATATTTTTAGTATTAAAAAAAATACATATAAAAATAAATATAAATTATTTCAATAAAAGTAATACAAATTTAAGTTTCTTTGAAATTGAATAGTTTAATTGAAGAATCCCTAAAAATTTTTTAAATAACATAAAAAGTATTCTTTGTTATAGCAATAAAAGTATTTATAAGAAAAAATTTTTTATTCTGTTATTTTGTACAATATAAAGTAACTAAATTAATATCTTAGTACATCGATAAAATTAATTTTATACTTGAGAACATTAACGCTAAGTAATAAAAGGTATATTTCAAGTTTCTTAATTTGATCTAATTAAAGTTATAAAAATATAAAATATAATGTAAAAAATGGTTATTTAGCAATTTAAGCGAATAATGTTTGGTACGCAATAAAACACGCTGTGATAATTTTAAAATTATACATAAAAATTGAACACGTTTATTACCGTAATAATTACCGTTATACTCAGTGATGTAAATACAAAATAACAATCACAAATTATATTTTATTCTTTATAAAATATTTGTTCTTTGAATATAAATCGTATCTTTTATTAGTAATTATTATCAATGTTCATATTCACTTTTATAAAACCAATAACATTTTTATAATTTTTAAATTCCTTACATAAATTACTCTAATTTTTATTAGATTAGATTATCAGATATAATAGAAATTTTAATTGGCATAATATCTTATCTGTCTTAATAATATAACAATGTCATATTCAGTCATTTTTTAAAGCAATTAAGTATTTATTTTCCTTAACATCTTTAATAGTAGAAATATACAAAGAAATTTCAGGTCAATGTGATAATAGTAATGTGTATAGTAGTGTCATTAATTGTTAACAAAATCTCTGAGAGCTATACTATGGATTTGGAGAACCCTGGCGTCACAATGAGCACGAAAGGAACAAGTGAAGGTGTTATCGGTCGTCGAGCTTTCAACTATACTCTGTCCCTCTTTCCATTTCACATTCTCGCATCTACATTCACACAGCCACCAACTGATTCTAATGCACACATGCACATATATCTATATGTAATAGCAAAATTCGCATGGCTGGATCATGGGATTACTAAACGAACACAATTTGAGTCTTCTCTCAGCTACTAGTCCCGTAACCATTCCCCTTCTTATCTCACACTCTAGTTTTCTGGCTAGCCGAAGTAGTCACTGAGTTGTGTGCTTTCGACCTTTTGTCCGCATATTTATCCTCACTTATCTGGCTTATATATCTCTTGATTTTATACGGAAAATCAAACTTCGCTACTAAGCTGATATGAAATTTATTGAGGCTAAAGGTGATCAGATGATTTTAATCATTTCGAGATACTAATGTTATTTTTATAGAGATTGAAATATATAATAAGCATAAGTAAAATATTTAATAAATTATACTTAATACATAGTTGCATCATTTGACATAAATTTTTTGAAAAATTTATTCTTAATTATTTATATAATAATAATTAAAAAATTTTTTCCAATTAACAAGATGCTTATAAATTTCATTTAGAAAATAACTTAAAAACGCTATTAACCATTTGAGAATATTTATATTTTGTACGTAGTAATTTTTTAAATACTTGATACTCTATCATTCACATACTTTAAGTTTCTAGATATGATCTAAAATAAAATATTTTAAGTTTATTGTGAAAATTTTCACTGACTACGAGTTATAAAGTTTACACATATTTTAAATCTTAATATCATACGCTTTACATACATCTTAATATCAAACTTTTTTAATTTTTTATATTTTACTGGAATCTATCTAGATTGGTTTCGAAAAGAAATAAAAAACTTTATTTTAAAAAATTTATAAATATGTTTTTAAATAATTTAATGACAAACTAGCATTTAATTCATTTTTAGATGAATAGATATTTGAGTAGATCGAAAAACGATCTATATTGAGTACATAAAGAAAAGCGTTAGTCTGTTATAAGCGTTTAATTTTGATTTATCGAGTTTTTTATTATAACTTCATTTGCATTTCTTACTCAACAAAGTTTTTACTTGAGAAGATATTTAATTACATTTAAATTATAGATAGATTTTTGAAAAAGAGAATTTAATTGAATGCTGCTATTTGATTTTAGGATTAAAAACGATCGGTTTATGATACATTTTTCTATCGGTGTAAGTGATTAATAGTATAAAATAATCATTTAGTATATAAATTGTTAACTTTACACTATATTAATTTTTAACAAAAACTATGTGTAGCCAATGCGCTCATCCGTAAGATTAAAACATACAATAATAAAATAAGCAACTACATCATAATGATGTTTCTGATACGAATAAATGAAAAAACAAATGGCGATCGCGTTGTACCAGAGTAAGTATATGCGATGCGGATGGGCGTAATTAAATAGGCGACACTAAACGTTAGAAATATAGTAAATAAAGAAAAATATCTGCGAATCGTAAGGTGCGTAAGTACAATGCGTCCGAATTCCCTTTCCTATTGCCTACTCCCCACTCTTGTTCCATTTCTCTTGCTCTATTACGCCGCTCCTCGAGCATTCTTCGCCTGCTCACCCCCTCTCTCTCGCTCTCACGCGCTATGCCCCGCGCCTTTCCTTCTCTCTCGCTCTCATATAATCGTGCGGCTATCGCGATGCATGCCGAAATCTACGCTCCCTATCACCACAGCTTTCCACCCCCGCATCCTCACTACACACGATCAAGACGGTGAAAACCGGTGGAATCAAGCGCCGTAGGCGAGCCGGGAGACAAGGAACTGATCGTCGAGGACATTGGTGGACCCCCGCATGGGTAGGAGTCGAGCATCAACGATGCTCGCGGGCGGCAAGGTCTGAGTGTCGAGGACGTGTGACTGGTTCTCCGCAAAATTAAGACTAAATAGTTAAATAATACACTTAATTTAGGCCGCCGCGTAAGTGATTTGATTCTTTTAGAAAGAAAGAAAATAAAACATTAATATCTCGGCCAAACTATCGATAATGATAATATAAATGTGGAATTGAAATTATGTAATGCGAAAATGTTCCGTCCGCGTTAATTATTGTTAAAGCCTTTTTCCTCCGTCGTGTTTAACGGAGAATTTTTGAGGCGTAGGGAAAAATTATTAAAAACATATGTCAAGCGGAACAGTAGAGCGGCGTATGAAGTCGAAGCGAACGAGTTTACCGGTAATCATAAATTCGCGCAATAAAATTATTCCGAAAGATACGACGGTTGGCTCTTCACGAATAGGCCGAATTTCCGATGCAACGACATATAGATTTCGCGGGAAAACAAAATCATGTGAAAAGAAGCTAGATGTGAAATAGAGCTGCGTTAGACGACTCGGCAGCTGTTCTGTCTGATCCGTTGAGTTGGAACGTCCTATTATAAATAAATTAAGCCTAAATTAAAAATTATTTTGTTAGATTATTATTATTGTCCCTTCATACACTTCGTACACTAAGAATTTAAATAGAAAATATTATATGTAAAATGATGAAAGATATTGAAATATATGTACTTTAATTTTTTTAATTTTCATTTATTTGTACTTATATAATACAGTGAAAGATATGTTTTTACTTAATCAGCTAATCAAATATTTTACATTTCTTTGCTGGTCAACACTTTAAAATTGACATTTTTATTTACATTATCTCAAGTCTTATAAGTTCAAAAATTGTAAAATAAAATATTGTAAAATTATAAGGATTATAAAAATGTCGACGGGATACATAAAAAATAGTATGAAACAAGAATTATAATAATTTATTCAATCAACTATTTAGATCAACAAAATTGGATATAATATTTTTATATAAATTAAAATAATTATAAAGTATTATATACATATTTATAGAACAGTATAAGATAAATGTAATAAATTAAATTTTTTCGTTTTGATTGAACAAAAGAATCATAAATACGCATTTTGTATGTAAATACCCAGTTACTCTTACGCCACTCCATATATATATATATATATATATCTATACGGTTGTGTTAGTGCTCTCGCCCCTCCTCCGAGTGAGCTTCTTGAGCCAGTGCATACCTACTCTATGACACGTATTCGACTACAAAGCATCGACTGTCTCCCACTGATCAAAAAACCGCATGTAATTGAAATATCTACAAGCAATAAAACTATGGCTCTAGGAAAAAGCATAAATACGGTTACTACACCACACATGCATAAATCTGTTTATCGATATATTCATTTGTTCCGGAAGTTAACCCACTAATTTTATACGTATAGCTATTACGTTATGAATGCGTACTTTTATATCAAAATCTATTTATTCATTTTCCCGAAGGTTCGTTTTACTAGTTTCATGAACGAACAGCTGTCTATCAAAACATCTAGATTTTACACGTACCGAAAAGTTATATGAGATCCTATAAATCTTACATTCTCAAATTATTTTTATTACCGTTCTAGGAAAGAATATGTAACTACATAATCTGAAATTTTTTCAATCATAATTAAATCTTATGAAAAACCCTGACTACCTTACTGGAGCAGCATTCGGCATTTATCATTTTGATATTACGCCTCTAAATCTGTAACTTTCGGAGTCGGTAATTTAATAATTGCAATTTCTATTTCAATCAAAAAAATTTTATATTAAATTGTAAAAAACAATTAAACTTATAAATCTTTTATATAAATAAGATTTTAAAATTTAATACATAAAAAGCAATTTTGATAACCTTCACGTCCTAACTCCTTTACAAGTATATTATAAATAATGTAATATCAATAAATTATTTTTTATTTATTTCAAATAACAATGTAATGTTTTAGATCATAAAGTTTTTTTATGATTTGAAATTAATAGATCATTCGAAATTATACATTAATGTATAAATATACTAATGTGTAAATTTGGATATACGTTTTGATATGTATATGCGCACGTGTGAAGCTTAAAATAATATAAAATATAAATTTATAATATATATATTTAATAACAATATATTAATAATATATATTAAAAAATAAAAATAATGTAGTTTGTATACAACATGATACAATGTATACGTTAGTAAAAAGCAAAAACAAATGAATAATGAAAAAAATAATCTCTAATAGAATACAGAAAGATCATATGTGCTTGTATTAATACCATTTTCTGTTTATATTACAATTAAAATGATCATTAAAAATTAATGCATTATTTTCTGCTTAAAAAATTTATTTTAATGTAATAGGTAAGAATTAAAAAATAGTAAAAGTGTATACTAAATTTCAATATTATATCAGAAATTTTCGCATTTGTATGCATTGAATATGATTATTTCGATAGAAAATGTAAATGCGTTGTATATGCTCAGGTATTTAATAAATAGAATAAAGTTTTCATTAAAATTCATGAATAGCTCATTATATTTGATGGAGATTTTATAGAATGTAACCGATACTTCTGTAACTATAGTAAATTTTATAAATAATCGTTTCGAAATGTATATACACACATAATTAAATTATTTACTGTTATTTTGAAGCATTGGAAATAATAAGATTTATTGGTTTGCGATACTACATATCTACAAATCTTCTCATAAAATGAATATACTCGCAAACGTATATAATAATGACATTTATAACTCACATAAATATAAGGCTATACATTGTATACCACCTTTAATCTTAGGACACAATGTAAATCTTAGATGAAGCTGAACTAATTTATGAATGCACAAATAGCGATCGTATTGACAATATAAAGAATAATACTCGCTATTATAAAAGAAGTAGAGGCAATACATAGCAAACAAAACTATGAAATAATTAGATTACTTACTAGACATAAAATTTTTCTTCTAAGAACAAACGAAGCGTGCGACTGATAAAAAAGTTTCTGTGACAATGGTGTTGAGTACGTTAACTACCAACATCAAGAGCTAAGATGGAGAAAATGATGTCTGTTGATGACCGTTCCTTAATCTACTCTCTAGAAAAATGTTGGTATATGTAACCAATAATCTATTCAGGATAATAAAATTAGAAATAATCGAATAAATATTTTTTATAAGTTTCAAAATAATTTGTTACAAAAGAAAAAGTATTGAATAATCAATAATATTCAATCATCTATATTCGATTACAGTATAACCAAATAAAGATATTTGAAAAATATAGATGTCAATATCAAATAAAAGTATATTTAGATTTAAACGTTCTTATAGAAGTATATTTAGATTTAATTATTTTTATATTATATTATATAATTATCAATAAATATAGTCTAATTTTATGTCAACATTTTTCAAGTTTTATTTTAATTAAGTAGCATTTCTTTTTAGTATTTCATTTTAAATAGTACTCATAACTTTGAATTTCATTCTCGACTTCTTCAAATTAAATTTCAGATATATTTATCCAATGCATGTATGCATATTTTTTTTAATGTAATGTTTTAATCTTTAACATAAATAGTTTAAATTATTATTAACGATTCTATCGTTCAATAGAGTACATGATACATATAAATGAAAATAATTTAATATTCCAATATCACTTTTATATTTGAAAATCATAAATTATTATTTTGTACTATATTATTTATTAGTATTATGGCTTACTTTTATGCCTTTTATCGAGATAAATTTCAAAGAATTTAATTTAAATCTGTATTTTGCACAAAATTAAAATTTTATTTGGTCTAATGTTGCATATAAAAAAGTAATTTTACGAAAATAAAATTTTATCTTTGATCTAACCAGGTATTTTTCAGTAATATTATTATTATTGTATTAAAAATTATATCTCACACATAAATTATTAATAAATTAAATAAATACAAGGTCAAAAATAAAATATTTTAATATACAACTTCCTATGAATAAAAAAAATATATTAAGTATTTTTTAATATAGCAATTCTTTAATTGAAATGCATGTATAGATTATGATACTAGAATTAATTATTTTTATATAAATTATATAATAAATTATTTTTTATGAGTTTGTACGTTATCAGAAATTTAAGATATGCAAAAATGAACTACCTAATACGTCCAAGTAATCGATGTAATACATAATATAATTTATTTATTAAATCAATAACTTAAAAAAAAGACAATGCTTATTTTATCTTTTGATAAGAAATTTCAGATTTTTTAAACTTAAATTTTACTTGCATAAGATTATTCAGAAATGATTTCTACGACTTTTTGTTTTTAGTAGAATCATCGATATTCGCTGACTGAAGAAAAGAAGTAAGTTCTTCAAGCAAAAAGCATTCCATCGACGAGAAACGTTCCTCGGGAGAGCTGTCAAAAGAGCTTGAAGAAAGCCAAGAATTTAATCCATCGATGAGACGTGCTATTCTAGAAAAGCAGTTTTATGAAAAAGTTATCGAAGAAGGTAGGAAAACAGGAGAATCGAAGTTCGTCTAAAAACCGCGATATATGTATAAATTTACTTTTATATGATTTGTGAAGCTAATAGTAATGCTTTAATTTGAATGATAACTGCCTGGAAAAACTCGATTTTCATTTTAAAATGTTATATTACAACTATATCTGGCGTCAGGTTTTAAACTGAGTTTAAACCATTTTTCACAATTAATAAGAATAATACAAACATTAAGTATTACTATATTATAGATGTTATACTAAAATTGTTAAAAGTTTTTCAAAATAACTACATTTATATTTTTTTTCTGTGTCAAGTTAGTTTTTAATAATTTACAACTTCATATAACAAATTACGATTAAATTAGTTTATAAAATTTTATCTTATTGAGAAAGTATTTATTTAAGAATAAATATTTTTCAAAAAATTCAGAATTCATTTGATGTATTAATACAAATATATTTATTATTTGGTTAAAAACGAATACTGATTTTTTAACAATATATTATTTATATCTATAAAAAGTAATTTGTATCTTAACAATAAAATCACATTTTTATTAATTATTGTAGAAAAATATTGTACAAGTCACACATATGATATTATTATATTGGGCAATGATTTTTTATACGTTCATATTTAATCAGTTTAGATAATCTGTTGTAAAATATGAAAAAATATTTGTAATGAAATGCTTTTTTTTGATTATTCAATACCTGTAAAATATTTTCCTAATTAATTTTTGGACTACTAAATTCAAAGTTGATAAAAAATGAAGTGCTTTATTAAATTATATAGAAATATTTATTGTAATTTTTTTTTAAATTAGAAACTATTAAAAAGGGGAATAATATACTGATATGACGTATATAAAAAATTCATGTTTTTTTAAAAATCTGAATATATACATAGTATAATAAATAAATATTGGAATTCCTATATTATTTATTTATGTTTTTAATTTTATAAAAATATAAAAGATATACATTAAAAATTTCACATTTATTGATTATTTTCATAGTTTCATAAATAACTCTTTGATAACATTAACAAAAAAATACGTAATCGTATATTTTTAGCTGTAGTTTATAAAAATGAAAAAGTTTGGAACCTATGGCTTATTACATTAATTTATGATTTATATATTTAATTTACTCTTTTACTATGAATAAATAAGTTAACTCAGATATTTTATGTCCCTTTTTTAGAACAGATTCATCCACCTTCCAGAAGTTATAAAAAAAAGGTTAAACGCATGTAGAAATTTGTTGAGACTGTAAATTTTAGGACAATAACTCGAGAACCGTAAATTACATAAAACGCTATTTTAATTAACCCAATAGCATCTTCAAAGGACTAATTTCAATAATGAAGTTGTAATATTACACGAAATTAAATTTGTTAGACTGAGTCTAATTTTGTTTCATTGTAGTGTTACTTGTCAATGTAAGTAATGCCGCTAGCATACAGACGCGTGCAATACGTTAACACGTCTAACATCACTACCGTATATACCCAGTACGCAAAATATGGTTATAAAGCACGTCTGCAACGTGAGACAGATCTGACGCTGATTTTGAATTTTCGCTCTACCTCATGCATTTTAACATCTTAATAAATATTAGAATGACGTATGATAATAGTTAATAAAAATAATACCCGTTGAACATTTAATTTATAAGCTCAAGGCTATAATAATTAGCATATTCGATTAATGAATCATAAACTTCTGATGCAATATATTATATCGAACATATTTTATAAAATTAAATTAATGAATAAAAAACATGTGAATTTAGTTAACAATATTCATGTATTTGATATCTAAATTTTAAGCACAACATTTTATATTCACGAGTTTTCAGCTAATATCAAAATAAGTTATCAAAAACTTTTTTTAAATCGTATTCAATATTTATTTTTAACTTATGTTTATTTATAAATATTATATAATAGTTACATCAATAATATATACTTAATAATATTATTTCACTTCTAATATATACTTAATAATATTTCACTTCTAATAGAAATTTTTAAGTTTTAAAAATTGAAATAATATTAATCCTTATAATTACAATAAACCATGCAAGATAAGTATACCAACTTCTAAATCTAATTTGATATTTTCTTTTCATTTTTGTAGAGGTTTAAATTTTAAGTCAACTTTCTTCCCGAGACTTTATTTTTCTGCTGGCTTTCTATACTATGTATACAAAACGTTTGGATTTGATTTAAGCATATTTTGTGAGATTCTGTATTTTATATTTATAGGATAAATAATATATTGTTTTCTAAATTCTAACTTTAAAGTTACATGATCTTAATATAATTTTTAATTGTAGAAGAGAAATTAATATTCATATAATATTTTTAAATTTGTTCTTTTAATAAGATCTTTAAACCTAATTATTTTTATTACGCTTAAATTAAATAAAAAAATTAATTTAAATTAAAATTTTTTTAGCGATCTTTCAATTACCAGTCTCCATAATTTAATATTCATTTTACATTATTAAAATTCTCGACTTTTATTTCTAATGTTACGTTTTTATCTATTAACAGAAATTTGATATTTTTATTCGTGATTTTTATTCAATGTTGAAACAGCCTTTTGATTCGTGATAGTGTGTGTAGTTGTGTATTTTATAAACTAACATTAATTTTTTGTAGTTATAAAATTAGTTGATATATTCACTATTATAATTAATTATAAATTAAATAATGGTTGATTTTGTATAAGTATGTTTTGATTGACTTATTTAATATTTTTATTTAAAAAAGAAACTAACTCATGAATAAAAAGGTATATTAAAATATTAATAATATTTTTATTTAAAATATTAATGTTGTTTAATAATAAAAGAAAAATATAATTAATATTAAAAATTATAAACATAGTAATTTTATATACATATATTTTTCAAATCAGATGGAAACAAGTAATTTTAGAAAATGAAGGATAGAAATTCTTTTATTTTGAAAAAGAGATTTTAAAAAATTTGAATTGCTTATAACTGATATATATTGAATGTATATAAAATATTTATTAACTGATGTCAAGTAATATTTATGTTTATGCAGATTGACTTAGTTCTCTCTACATAGACAAATACTCTACCGTTCAATATTTCTTTTATTTATGTTACAATATTTATTTTAGTCTCTAAGTTTCAAATTATATTCAGTTATATAAATTTAATTTTTACCTCAATTCTGAATAAAAATTTCATTGCTCATATTTTTATATACATTAACAAAGTAACATTATCTAATATTTTCAATGTTCTAAAATATATGAAGTAAAAGAATACAAGAAATAAATCTTTTTCTTCGTAATTATTACATTATTTTTAAATAAAATTAATTTTTTTACTCTTTTATAAATTACCTCTATTTAAGATCAAGATGTTTTTCTTACAAATAAATTATAGATCTTTCCACAGATATGTTATCAAATAAAAAGTTTATAAAGGACAATAAAGTAAAATTGATTTTGTAATTAGCTTTCATTCGTAAATAATTTTTTATTCAAGATTATAGTTATAATCATAAAAATACACTTATTGTTGCTTCGTTATTTATGGCAGCTTGAGTCTAGTTGGCACTTTATATAGTTGTTTAGTGCGACTAGGTAGAAAGGATCTACAAGAGAACAGTGACGAAGTGAAATGCAATCGTGTCTCCATCGACATGCAATGTGATTACTAGATAAGGAAATCGATATAATAAAAGCCGTCAATTACTGTGCATGTTTAATGAAATAAATAAAGTTTAATATTTTTAATTAAAGTAGAGCATAAATTTAGTAACACTCACGATCTACAACGTGAATATAACTTTGATAAAATCTCGTAATATTTTTTGCTATACGAGTAGCTTTGCTTTATTCAAAATTAAGAATTTCTCTAACTTTATTTGAAAAAAAATATTTATTTACACAACAATCATATATTTTTATATTTTTAATTTATGTATGGAAAGAATAATTTAGTATGTTTCATTTATTACTTGTTTATCTTTCTAAAATTAATACATTAAATTTTTTTAGTCATTTAGAATTTGAAAATTCAATGTACTGATTCTATAGTGATTTTCAACATTCTGAAAATAATGAGTGACATTTGATTTATCATTTACTTTTGTTAATAGATATTGTTATATTAATCATTGTATATTTTCAGAAGTTTTAAGTAAAAAAGCATTTTAAATTCATATGAAATTATATAAAAATAAAAAATTCTAAAATATAAAATTATTACATGAATAATAATTAAATTTAAACTTCGAATATTGACTTATTATTAGAAAAAATTGATCTATATTATAAAATTTAATTAATAAATTTTAATGATTTCATGCCTACCTGAATGTATTTAAAACATTTATAAAGTTTCTTGTGAAAAACATGAAGTTTTTATGTATTTTTTTTAGCCATGTAAAATTATATTGTTTATACTATAAATTTTACATCTCTTTGTAAATATTAAATTTAAACTCTTACGCACAAGAGTGTTTATCGCAACAATGACGAATAATTTAAAATATTTGAAGTGCAAATGTTAAAAATAAGTAATATAAAATTGAGTATCATTAAGACGATACTAAAAATTTTCGTAAAAAGGAATGAAAAATTAACACTAATTCTTAATAAAAAAAGGGTTGTGAAAATTTGGATGAAAATTGTAATAGTTGCTACTGATATTTATACTGTTATAAGTGTTAAATGAAAAGTGAATGTACGAAAATTTTATGAAAAACTGTTTGTGAAAATCGCTATACCACATAGTTGACTTCTTTCCGTTGGTAACTTTTTCAGGTATATATATACCACTATATACCTGAATATGCGCTCGATATACCGTCTCCAAAGGTGTTGAACGAAGGATGAACGAAACCCCCCCCCCTATCCCTCAGACTAGCGCATCATCGAGCGCGTTCATCAATGTTCAACTGCTTGGATAGCCGTAAATGCAGCCGACGGATTGTTTTCTCGTACGGCTTAACCATAGGCGACACATGGTATTTTCATCTGCTGGAAATCTCGCAAGTGATTATCTTCGTGGGTACACCAGGATAAGAGAACGATTTTACAATAGCAACATCCTATTTACCTTTTATAGTTATACGTAAATGAAGATTCTTCTTAAAATCCAATAAATAACTTCAGGTGCGACCATGAAAAACAGCTATTTACACCTTATTAAAATAATTCCTTGTTCGCGATGACCGGAATTCATCAGGGAGGTTTTGTTTCTGATTGTAACATAAGTTCAGACTGGAGTTCTATTTCTAACTAGTTAGCTTTTAAAGATTTTTTCTCAAATGCTTCAATATTCTTTTCATTACTTAGATTGAGTGCTTTCTAAATATTAGCCACAGAGAAACTCTTTTTAACATGTAAGATCACCGTTTTTCCTAGCAGGATAAATATTTTCTTATAATTCACTTTATTAACACCTTTTTTATATATTTTATATTGGTTCAATGCTGCATAATAGACTGATATTCATTATTAATCTCATACCTTTACAATTTTTATAATAAAGATAATTTGATATGTTTCAAGATAAAATACAATGTATAATTTAAATTAAAATTTTACATAATTTTTCAGAATAATTCAATACATAATTTTAATCTAAAGATATTTAAATTTTCTTATACAGTGAATTTCTTAAACAAATTTTCTAAATTTTTAAAAGAATCGCTAGTTTTATCTGCTTCTTTAATACTCTAACTAAATTTTGTTCCAAATAAATATTTGTTCGTATGTGAGAAAAATTATTTTGAATTAATTCATATTTCCATACGAAATTTATTAAAAAAATAATATATATAATTTTTAAGGTATATTTGAAGAAATGAAATAGACAAATACTGTTTTTTCTCAAATTAGAATGTTCGACTATAATAGAATTTTATAATTAAAGTAATAGTAATAGAAAAATAGTTTATATTGATTAATTTACTGGATAGTTAGTAAGCATAACGATAATAATTTTAAAATATTACTGTTATCAACTTTACCATTGATGAAACTATTTTCTTTGAATCAATAATACCAATTTAACATTATATTTTTAATTATATAAATAAAAGGTGTAAAAATAGAGATTAAATTAATATTTCTAAGAGAATTATCAATATAAATAGATTTTTTAATTACTGATTAATTAATTAATAAGATAAGAAGTTAATAATAAATATATATATATATGTTACATTATACGATGATAAATAAACTTCTTACTTTTATAGAACTTAATTCATTTTGTATAAAATTTCGCTGAGAAATTAAATTAAAAATTTATAAATATATATTTTTTTCATACGTATACAAATATTTAGTCAGGTATCACTCAAATATAATGACTTAAATAATTGCATTGACGCGTAAAGAAAAACCTCGAATAGATTTTTTAAATAAATGTTTAATTGTACATTCTACACTTGAAATAAAATAAACGAAGAATAATTTCTTCTGTGTATGATATTCATAGAATTCATAGTATCTTAATTAGATTCTCAGTTCCACGCGTAGTATATCCACGTGTACTGCACTTAGCTAATATATCTTAGTATTTTAAAGCATTCTATTATTTTAAAGTAATTTGATCTTTACAAATTTATAAAAAATTTAACATATACATTCATAATCAGGAGTTTGTTTTTTATTTAATAAACATTGTAACAGTAAGTTTTTGTGCATACAAACTTAAATTAATCACTTCATCCTTTAGCTTTATATTACGATTACTAAATATTTAAAAAATATTTTATACATACAACATTATGAAGTATTGTTCTTAACATAAACGTAAACCATTATAAATCTTTATATGAAACTTACATAGCTAAGAATTCATTTAACAGTTTTTGCTTATTAATAAATTTTGTAATCCTGTCGAACTTTCTTATTTTGTGCTAACAAATATTTAAAAAATTTTAAATTTGGGAACATAACTTAAAGATTACAAATTCTTGGCAAGGGTTTTCAAAATGTTTTTACATTTTTTCATTTTTTTAAATTTTACAAAAAACTTTTAAAAATTTATTCATTATTATAATAAATGAAATTTTCTTTTTTTATTGAAGTATAAATGAAATTAAAATAATTTATTCGTACAATTTTCTAGTAGTATACGTATTTTTAGAATAAAATTCAAATCAAGTTAAGGCATTAGAAATAAAACACCCTAGAAAAATGTGTGTATATATTTTTAAGGGAGGCTATCGAATGCCAGTAGCAATTTTTGCAACTTCTAAGAATAATGCTTTGGCACTTTGTCTTTAAGCTTGTGCACGATATCTTATCCATGTTAAGGCTGCTCTAAAGTATAGTTGTATATCGAAGTCGAGAAAGGCAAGAAAATACTCGAAGATAAATGGATTTACGTAAAACAGTAAAATCTTAAAGAGTTTTTTTAAATTCTCGTTACACTTATATTTACTACAAGATGAAAGTTTGATAAATACTCTTATTTTTAAGAAGAAAAATATTTATTTTATTACAATATAAACTAGATTTGTATAAAGTAAACCGAATAAAAAAAATTAGTGAATATAATGAAATCGAGAAAAAAAGACGCAACAAAATTATGTATATTGAATAACATACAAATTTATAATCAATTGAACTCTCAGATATATCCGTCTATTGTAATTTAATATATTATAAAATCCAATAATATTTTTATACCAATGGATAAGATATTTATGATCTTCGTGTTGAAAACTTTTTTTAAAAGTTTTGTATTATTTTCTCTATGATGAATAAACTGTTCTTCTGTAACATTGAATTATATTTGGATATATATATAAATTATATCATGCATAAATTGTACATAAACTGTTTTCTTTTAATTTATTTTATAAATATTTTATGTTACCTTATATAAACATTTTATTTAAAAAATTTTTAAGTAATATTTACAAAAAAAAATAAATTCTTAATGAGAACTTAAATAATAATAAAAATATAATTTTATTAAATAATTTGCTTCTATTTTATATAAAAAGTTCATGCACGAAGATATTTATAGATATGTACTCTATTACATAATGAATTATTATCATAAATCCAAAAAAGTTGATTGCCATTTAACATAATTAATTTAGTGTATGTTCTCGTAAGCCAACGGCCCCATCCTAATATTCTCTCGCATAGCTAAAGAAGCTTCAAAGGAATCGTCGCTATTGATTTAGGAAGTTTTGGCTGGTCCGAGATGGCACTTTCCTTTATTATCCCACTATATGTAGCGGTGTGAACAGGTGCGTTCACACAGACAAGTGCCGATGGCAATGAACTCGTCACGTGCAAACACTACGTGACTACAATATTAACTTGATATAATGTCGAAACTTCACACAGAAAGACAAATTTGGGCAATGTTCCGGTGATAGAGAAATAGGAGTGAAAATGGTACAGTCGAAGAACGAGACGAGAAGAGTTGGCCTTGCAAGTGTCCGAGTGATTTCAAAATCGTATAGGAAGCGAGCCCAATTAGGCTTCTGTATTTTATTGCGCCCGAGCGCATCATTTTGCATTTTCCTATGCCCTCACCGTCAAGCGAAAGTTAGCGTCGAGCTTCGTGTAAATTTATGCTCGTTCTCCTTTGCCCATCCACGTGTAAATAAATTTGATTTAGTGAGATGCTCCAAATGTCTGCCAAGGATTTATTTGCTCCTTTCCTCTTCCCCATACCTAATATATCCACTTTTTTCTAGCGCTTCATTTCATATCTTTCCATAAAGTAGTACTTTCTATAATTGTTTTGAATGCTTTGACTCATAATATTACATTTTTTCCCTTCATTTCTGAGGCCCCGTGTAGAAGTTTCAGAACATTGCAGTTTTAACTTCACTTAAATGTGAAAGTTATTATGAGATGTATAAATTTATATATATATAATAAATTTGCATGTTTTTAAACATAGGGTATAATATTTTCACAATAATTTATAAAGTTAACAATTCTTTGAAATGATTTTGATTTTTTAAATATGTTTATAAATAAATTTTAAATTTTACAATCGTATCTACATCTTCTTAAACTCTTTTAAAATATATACAAAGTTTTGTATGTGATTTTATGTATTTAAATACTGGTACATGATAATTATATATATATATATATATATAAGTGTGTATATGTGTCCGTTAAGTAAGTAATATTTAAATACGTTTAGTTATATAATTTATTAATAATTGAATACATGAAAATATAAAAAGTCGGAAAATAAATTAATTATAACTTAATGTTTTCAAATATTAAATTAATTTAAAATGAATTATAATATAATAATAAGTAATATTTTAGACATTAGTAATCTAATATAAAAATAACAAGACACATTTAAAAGATTAAAAAATACTTTAAGTAACAAGATATTAACTTATTTATAAAAAATTATAGATTTTAATTTTGAGGAATTAAAAAATTTTACCTTGATATATGATTTGAAAAATGTTTAGAGTTTGGCTATATTTCAAATTAAAAGATTTAACAATAGATTATTTTCATTAACCTTGTTGAAATAAATATGATTAAAATTTTTAATAATTAATAATATTAAATATCAAAAATTAATTATAATATTGACAAATGCGTAAAATTAAATCTGGCATTGCTGATGATAAAAAGGTCTCCGTCTTTCTCATCTTCATTGATAGAAAAGTAAACGAGAAAATAATTTTGAACTCTCAGATACTCGAAAATGTGATGGTGCACAGTACGAAGCTTTGAGTAACACCCGTCAATGGGTTTCCTTTGTTCATCCTATATATTCGCCGACACTTTTTATTCGCTCTAGTAGTCCGATCTCATAGTAGAAGATCTAGAAATATTCAGAACGGCAAGCATAAGCGTGCGCATAAACAGAATGACGTAGTCGGTATGTCTTGTCTCATTCGTATGAATTCGAATGACACGGCTACCGATGAAACGGCGGGTACTTTTCGGGATGCATGAACACGAAATGTGCAAGAAGAATGCATCATGACGCACTGTAGATGAATTGACGCTCGATAATATATATTTTCATATATATTTTATCACAGACAACACAAAATTACGTATCAACATGTTGAAAAATAAAAACTAAATTTTGAAACTAAAATTTAATGAAGTATATATGAAACGTCGTTTATTCTGATATTGTAAAACTATTCTGCATATAAATTAGCATAAAAAAGGAATTAGCGTAAAAATTCTTAGTGATTGGAATTAATATAGTAATGTATAGTTTTTATATCAATTTGTACTTTAAATCGTGACTCTAATTTCTCGGTGGGAGGCGACGATAAATTGTGTTTCTGTAGAGCCCTGAGAAGCCCGGATTCAGTGGAGAAATGAAATAATGTTCAATTGGTAGATGTAATACAGTAGTACACGGCTACTGAGGAATATAGTAGTTTTCGTCAGTTGTTCCTTGTGCAGTTTGGCATTATAAGTGGAGAAGAGAGAGACATCGAGTGTTGACGGAGTACCATCACTTTTCCTTAGCTGACATGTTCGTAGTGATAATCGGAACTTGCTGCATTTCTCAAAGTGATGTTTGTAGATTTTTTCTCTCCCTCTCTCTTTTTCTCTCTTTCTCTTCCTAACTTTCCCCCTTTGAGATATGTTCTGTCCTACTTTCATTCATTCTAACGAAGCCAGATCGCTTTATTTTTAGTCATCTCTCATCAATAAACTTGGTTCGACCATCTGATGATTCTACTGTTAACAGCACGAATTTTATGGAGCAATTGGTCTTGCAGAAATAATATCGTGTACACTTTTATGAAAATCTTGTTAAATATATAAAATAGAAACACTAGATTTTTCACGATTTATAGAAAAAATAAAAATTCTCCTTATTTTATAGCATATATGATTTAGAAAAATATTATTTTTTCTATTAACATATTTAATTTTTAATATTTATTAGTAGTTTTATTTAAAAAATTATTCTTGATATTTTGGATTAATAACTTAAATATTTATATAAAATCACATTTTTTTAATGAATTTTGTTTGGGATTTAAAATTTTTTTTACAATTTTTATATGTAATTTTAAATAATTAAATATATGATATAAAAAATTTACTTTATTAATATATTGTTATATTATTTATTTATATATATAAATTATTGTTGCTATTTTTACAATAATTTTTATTGATCCTAGTCATTTTATATATGAGATGTTTATCAAGAATGCATACAACTGTAAAAGTATGTAAATTATACATAACATACTGTTTTACATTTTAAAATTACTTTTAATAATATATCATTCAAAGATACTTTATTTTATGTAATATTCTGTATAATTTACTTCCAAGAATTATAATTTAAAATAGAGTTAACACAATTTTCGTTTTTTTAAAATTATTTTCGTTTACAATTTTATAAACATTTTTCGGATAAATTTAAAAAATATGAAATATTAAAAGCTGTTGCTTCAGAAAAATATAATTAAAATTAAATTAATTTGTAAAAATTATTAAATTAACAAAATATTTTCTCATATTGATGAATTAAAAATAAACAGAAATAATTTATTTAAAAATGATAATTAATAGATATTGACGTTTAAAGAAATTAAATTATTTATATAATTGTTTATATCATATTAAATATGATCTAGATTGTGTTTTTTTCATTCTTAAATGATATAATATCGTAGTTGATATGATCGTGGTTGGCATGGTTGAACATGTCGAGAGTGACCGAAGCTTGTAACCTACTACTCTTAAAGAAGTGGTCGCGATATTTTCAAAAAAAATTTACTTAATATTTGTATAAGAAAGGAGGTAACGCAAACATTACAGGAATTGCAAAATGTCTAAGAGTGATACATTTGTACCAAAAACTTAATTATAACATAATTGAACTTTTCGTAGTACGTAATATTAAAAATTTTATCGATAAAGTCAAAGTAGAAAATTCGAAAAATATTCGGTAATCCTAGCGAAGAAAACTACTCCAAGTGTCATAATCTTATCAAAAAGTCACGGAAATCATAGTTCTCGAAGTCATACTAGAGGTTTCAAAAGATCTGCTATCGTCGAGCGAAGCATGCACCTTTGAAAAGAATATTGAGATGGGCAGACACGAGGTAAATGAACTTTTTGGCTAATACATTGAAAAAAATTGTTATCTACGTTACTGCAGTTTGTAACTTGTGTTAAATTAACAAATGCAACATACCAATACAGTAAAATAAACATGTTTTTTATTTGTTCAATTATATTTTTGTTTTAGATTATATTCGAACCTTATTCTATTTCTTAATTTATTATAATTATTATTTTTTATATTATTTATTTATTTATTTATAATTATATTCTTTATACGTTATTCTTTATTGTATTATTATCTTAAGTTATTTTCAAATCAAATCTTAAATTATAATAATATTTTCTATCTACTTTTATCTCAATACGATTACTTACAATAATAACTATGATTTTCATAATTTTTACTTTGATTAACCAGAAAAATAATATTTACCATATTTTTTAATTATTAAATTATTTATTTGTACTTAAATAATATATATAAATAGATATATATGTATATAGGATTAACAAATAATTTAAACGTTAATACTTATTGACTTGCTTTTCTCTACTGTATTTTTTAGATGATAGTATTTATTTACCATAAAAATCATATTTTTTAATATTTATGATTTAAAAAGAAAGTCTATCATATACTTATAATCACTATATACAAATTAGTACATTATTATATCAATAACAT
The DNA here is from genome assembly GCA_018907185.1 of Platyscapa corneri. Taxonomy (NCBI): domain Eukaryota; kingdom Metazoa; phylum Arthropoda; class Insecta; order Hymenoptera; family Agaonidae; genus Platyscapa; species Platyscapa corneri. Next base: position 812,371 of record JACCHW010000081.1, read on the forward strand.
AATATTTTCTCGTTTTTACAGGTTAAAAAATAATTTATAGAAACTTTTGATAATGAAATTCGAACTATAAAGCTTATTTTTAATAGATATATTATATAAAATTAATTTTTACATTGACTAATACTTATAATATAAACCTATTTTAATTTATTTAATTAATACATATTAAGTTATAAGAATTTCAAACTAACACAAAATTATTCATTAAATAATTCTAATTTTATACTGTAAATGAAAAATGTATTGTATGTAGAATTTATTATAAAAAATAAGGAGAAAATAAAAAGTAGTTTTCATTTTTATTAACAAAAATTGAGTTGAATTATAATAAATTTATCTATAAAATTGAAGATTTATATATTATGTTTATTGTTCAAAATAAACACGGATTATAACTAAGACACTTTCTTAAAAAATTTGTACATACCAGGTAATATCATAAAAAATAATAATAAAAAAAATTGTATGAGAAGAGAATTGTAAATGATAAATAATTATATATATATTTTTTTGTGCATACAAACCTTAATACCAAGAGTTTGTCGTTTTTCTATACTTTTTATGCTATTCATATCTTGTTTATACGTATATTTCTACGAGGTCTTACGTGTCGAGATAAATTTGTATGGATATATGAACATTATCATGTATAGACTAAAACATATAGTCTATGAATCTATGTTTGTTATCATAAAAACTTTCATTTTTTAAAAAAAAAAGGAATAAAAAAGCTAATAATAATTATGAAAATACATAAATCAATATATAAAATTTTTAAATGATAACAATTATATGTATTAATAATAATGTTGTTACTAATATTAAAAAATTGTATGAATATTAAAATAAAATTTGAATGAAAATATTAAATTTATTCAGAATTTATGATTTCACAGAAAAGTATTTATTAATAAATATTTTGTTATAATTTATATTATATTATGTTCTAATTTTTATATATAAAAAAATGTCTTCATATTTAAATCCGTTACTAATCCTGTATATATTTATTAGAAACGTATTTTTAAATGAATAAAATTATAATTATTAGTTTGAAAATCGGTATATTATTAGGTTTTCTTTTGCTTGTGAAGCGAATAGTTATATTCAATTTTAATGAGGCGTGTATTTTTATGGAATTAAAAACTTTGTAGTGTTACAAGAACATTCTTTTATACTGCTATTTATTTCCATCATTTTAAATTTACAATATATTTTGTTATACAATAAAAAATACCACAAATTTATTTAAACTTTTACCAATTTAAATGACAGTTTATGAAATCTCAACTTTATTTCAATTTATAGTTAGTTGTTAATGATAATTTAATAAAGAAAAAATATATATATATATATATATATATAAATGTTGAGTATACTATAGATATAGTTTGTACACTCTACTATTACATGCAGTTTAACTAGTCAATTCAAAATTACTATAATATGATCATGATCATGTATTTGATAAATTATGAAATTTTAGGACATAATAAAAAAAATTTTGAGATATTATGTTTAGTAGCAGAAGTTTATAAATTATTTCAAGTAATTATTAAAAAATACCTTATCTCGTAAAAATATTTTACCAAAAAACTTATCTCAAAATCACAAAACCTCTCGAAATTCACCTTTACTATAGCTTAAAGGAGATGCAGATACATAAAAAGTTTTATCTATTTCAATTTTTATAATAAATTTATTTACGTTTTCTATTTTTAGGTGAGTTATTCTATCGATAATTAAAAAATATATATTTTTAAATTTATTCATGAATAATAGATGGTTTACCTATAATTTACTATTTATACATCATTTTAATTGAATATCTGTAACCTTTATTCATAAAATAATTTTATGGCGGGACTAAAAATTATATTTTAAAATAGTTCATGAAAATTGATAATTTAAATATATTCATTAATTTGAGGGTAATCTATACAGTAACCTTTTTGGTTTAAAATACAATCTACAATTATTTTAACTTTTTTTAATTATACCTACATTTTTTCTTATGTAAAATTTCAAAGAATAGTATCTTAAAAATGGAAATATTTTATTTAAATAATTTTTTTACACAAGAGTTTTTAATTTCATTAAATAGTTAGTAATTTTTTACTGATCTATTTTCAATCTGAATATACATGGTTAAATTTGACTTAGAATTTATAGAAAAAAGCACATAACATTGATTAGAGTATTAAATAAATTGTCATTTAAACAAATGTTTATATTTAATAGAGTTAATAGTATTATATTTTATTTATTAGAAATTTATCATAAAAGATTGTTAATTGGACTTAGATATTTACGTAGTTATGTATTGGATAAGATATCATTGAAAAATTGTTTTCAGGATGTATAGTATACATGTATAACATTTTTTAATATAAGTATATGTAGAATTATTTTAAACTGTAGAATTTCATTACAATACATAATCTAATCAACAATATATATTTATATTTTCTGTATTGTCTTTTTCGTAACATATACATGTAATTAATCTGAATTATTTTATAGTCCAACTCAGTGTTCAGAAATTCTTTTATCATTGTACTGGCAAAAATAATCCATTTTTAAATTATTCAAAAAAAGTATTTTAATTAAAGAAATTTGCATTTTATCTACAATTATATACATAAATGTAAAAATAAATGTAAAATATATAATTTAATAATAATTAAATGAGTTTTAAATGAATTTTAACAAAAGAATGCTTAAGTAGCATAGAAAGTTTAAGTAATGGAGTAAAGTCCAAGTAAAGAAATAGTGTAGCACCATATGTATTTACTCATATCTCTTATCGAAGGAATAAGAAATTGTGAGATCTTTTGAGATAGTTCGGGAGCAAAGTAACGGTAGATTTGAAAGTGAAGTATCCGCAATTGGTACGTGACTAGAATTCAGCAATTTACTAAAGCCACCAAACTTCCAACTGAATTTTTGTTTAATATATTGTCGACAGCGTGTTCCTCGTTTTCATTGTAAAGAAGACATATTTAATACGATATAAAGGTTTAAGTATTTATGGTAATTGGAATAAAGGGTGAAAAAATGATGAAAAAAAAATACAAGACACAAAATATTCTATTTATAATTTACAAAACACTTGTAAATCGATAACAAAGAATTCATAATGCATCTAATAAAAATTTTTCATAAGATTAATTCAAAATATTTATGAATTATTATCAAAATTTATCGCTAAATTATACCATATTTAAATTCTTTTATAAATTTTCTTTTTTTCGCATTTTAATTTGTATAAATAAAGTGTATTGAGTAATACTAATTGTGATTAATTCAATAATCTTTATAGCATTTCTATCAACAATATTCAGTAAGTAAAATATTTTCCAAAATTTTCAATATTTAATATATTTAAAATTGTTATAACATAGTTTTATATTAAAATCTTAGTATTACTTAAACATAAATAAAATATTAATATATATAAAAATAGTAATCAATAAAGTATAATAATAGTAATAAAGTAGAAGAATAAAAATTTTATATTTACATCAACAAATTATAAGACTTTTATTTGAAAAATCGTAATAATTATGTAGTAGCGAATATTGAAATTATTGAAATTTTTCATTGATAATTTTTTTACGGAGAATTTTTTGAAAATATTTAAAAATTTTCAATTAATTTCCTGTTTGTCAATAAATAATTAATTAGATATACATATTCTGTGTAATTTGAATTTTAATGTTCAACTAATTTTTATTGATTTTTGACATAGAATATGAAACTACACGCATGAAGAATACAACACTTATCATGACTCAAAAAACTTATAAGAATTGTCTGTCCGTTGAAATGAAATTAGCTGCTAAAATTCTTATAGCATTCTTCATTTTGAAATTAGAAATAATTTCATATAAATTTTTTAATTCAAAATAAAAAGAAATTCGTACAACTTTAATTTCCTTATGTTTTCATTAAATTTTATAACTTCTAATATTACATTTGCGTATGAAAGTGAAGGACAGTAAAAGTTAACAGCAGACTATGCTATATTCCAAAATAGTATTCAATTTCGAAATAGTATAAATTTATCATGTATAATAAAAGTAATGTAATGTGAAGAAATGTTTATAAATAAAAAATTTATTGTATTAAGAATTTTTATTGTACAAAATTTATACGTAAAATTAGAATCATATTAATGGCACGTTAACATGTGAAGCAAATACGAAAATAGAATAATATTTAGGATTGCAAAAATTTTATTTATTAAGGTTTCATAAGCGGATTCACAGATTTTTTATTCTAACAAAATTAATGTTTTTTCGTATACTTATAATTATTGTATTAAAAATGTTTTGAATATTTTTTAGAATTTTAAGGTAAAATTATATTTTATTCAATTTATTTCAGTTTTCTAAAATTTTGGAAATTAAAAAAATTAATATCGAATACAATATAATATTATCTTTAAAATACCAATTGTAAATACATAACCGTATATTTGATGCTTTTCATTTTAAAAATTAGTTTCATATAAAGTTTTGTAAGACGTAGAGTTTATAATAAGTTAAAATAAAACATAAAACAAATAAAAGTTTTTAATATTTATAATAATATATGATATTTATCATCGAGAAATAAATCAATTTAACATATATTAATAAATATAAATCATAAAATATAAAGTAAAAAAAAATAATTCTTTAGTTAATTATAATTACAGTATTGTTTCAAAATATTCACATTATAAATAAGAGAAGAGTTTAAAGAATATTATTTATATAAGAATAAGAAAACGTGAAATTATTTAAAATATATTATACGTATATTATAAGTTGTAAGATCGGATTCTTTTAAATTTTTATAAATCAAAATCTTTGATTGAATGTGATTTTTAATCTAGAAAGTTATTACTTCAAGAAAAGCAGTAATATTTGGTAACTTTCCTTATATTAAAGAAATACTACAAGTTGAAGCTTGAAATTTGTATGCATTTAACAAAAAACGTTTACGAAAATATCTATTCTTTCTTGTACCTCGTAAAATACTTAGTCTATATTTCGTATATAGAAGCGGCATTCGTAGAAATTATTTAAGAACGTACAAATCTCTTTCACTCTTTCTGTAAATATAATTTTTTTAGATATAAGATATGCGGCAGAATGTTTGTTCGTTATTAGTAACATTATCCAGCTGGACCAGTTGTATGAGAGCGAAATGAGGAGAGAGCGAGTGAAATCGCGTGATCTAGAGGAGTGTCGGAAAAGGAGAAGAGAGCATTGATTATTGTTAACCGACTCGTAAATTAGTATAATTTAGTGCTCACAGTTGAAGTTAAGTTTGTTTAAATTACTATGCGGATTTAAGCATTTAGCATGAATGTACAATAGCTAATAGTTAGTATATGGGCATAATTAGTAAGTGTAAGTGAGCGAACATAGAAATAGTCTCATGCAGATCAAGAAAAGTGGATAATAAAGAAATAATACATTCATTCCATCATGCAAAATTAATTTAAAATTATAGTGTTTCCTTCCAGATATATAAAAATCCTAGAATATTTTGAGAATGGAATGATTATTGGAAATATTCGTATCCAATTTAATCTGGAAAATTTTTGAAGTGCAAGATTAAATAGTATACTTTATTCGGCGGCTATCTATATTTTTCAAGCACAGAACTAATGTACGTTTATTGAGGACTAAAAATGTATGCACTATTATAAATTTTAAATATGAAATAAATATTTTTCAAATAAATTCAATTTAGAAAGTTCATTATAAAATAATAATTCTTTGGATTCAAAATATTATTTTAATATACTATTTTTCTTGATACACTAATGAAATTTAAATGAACAAAGTTCTATAAATTTTTATGAGAGTATATTTCTTTAATACAACACATAATTTTTGTGAACAGATCATAACATATATGTTAATTTCTATAATATTCTATAATATTAAACGCTTTACAGTTGTACAATTTTAATATTAAAACATAAAATTATCAATATAAATATATATATATATATCGTTATATATGTTATATTAAAATACTTAAATAATTATAAATAATTAATATTATTAATAAATGTATGTAAATAAAGAAACAAATAAATAATAAAAAAATAAATAAGTGACTATTGAAAGCGAAAAATAGATATTGTTAATTTTTAAGTATTTAAAATTTAAGTGAATTTAATGATAATATCATAAATACAATATCATTTTAATAAAAAATGATAAAAAGAAAAAAATTAGCAAATTAATAATGATATTGTATAGTTAATATTGTTGTTAATAATGCTCAATAATAACATAATAAATGTTTTTTTAATAATTATGATACACAAAAAATAAATTTTTTTATTGAAATTAACTTCTGAGTTAAGTTAGAATATAAAAATTTGTATTATATTACGCTCAATGTGGGAAGAAATTAAAAATTTTAACATTTAAAAATCAGAAATAAATATTTGGTCCAAGGAAAAAGAAAAATAAACTCAAAAGAAAATTCTTCTGTATTAAGTAGTGAGTTATAAAATAAAAGTAAAGTTTTACTCAGAATTTAAATAAATACACATATTAATATAAGGTTGACATTTTTACTTCACTCGAGAAATATACTCATATTAAAGATCGATATGCAACGTCAGTACGGAAATGAATTTAAAGTTGATGGGTTATCTAATACATTTTTTAAGTTTAATTCGAACTTTAACATAATTGGGAGTTTTTTTAGGAGGAAAAAACTTTTTAAAATAAAGAAACATAATTAAATAATAGACATTTAGATCATTCGAACGTAACACTTGTGTATTAATACATGAATTCCTTTTTGTATTCTTTTTACTCACAATTTTTATGTCTTTACTTCCTTCAGATTTACTAGTTTATAACTTTTTTTAATTGAATTTCTTTTTATGGAATCGTCATTATTAATCAAAATGAAATTTTTGCATTGAATATTAATTTACGGCTAACTCTACTTTTATTAAATTAAAATTAAGTTTCAAATAGCACTTAAAAAAAAATACTTTTTTTAATAAAAAAATATATCTAAATTATTTATTTATTAAATTATCAATGATAAGATACACAGATTCTCTTTAAATAATGATATTTGTCACGGCCTTAAAATTTATAAATCTTTATTACAGCATATAAAATATTAGAAAAGCAATAATATTTCAGAATTTAAATTCTTTTGAGTTGGTATTATTATCTTTAAATAAGTAATACAGTATTTATTTATAAAAATTTATTGAATATTTTTTATCATTAAATTTGTAGGGATAAAGTTAAAATAAAGTTTTAAAAGGTAATAAAATAATTAAGAAAGTTTATAAGCTAATAACATATGTCTTGTTTAAATTTTATTTTTGTGAAATTCTGCTTATATTTCATTGATAGAATGATTTCTTAAATAAGTAAAATTTGTTGTGAATATTATTTTAATAAAAACATTCTAATATATTTAAAAAAATTTTTTTGTTACGATATAGTTTTTTTCAATTTTTATTGTATATAATAAATATAAAATTACATAAAGTTCTTAGTATTTAACTTATCTAACACTGCTTATATAACTAGTATAATAGACATTAATAATGAATTTGTAGAAGAAAAATTGTTTTTTATCATATCTGTTATATACAATATACTTCTATGGTTCATTCATGACGAATATATTTTTTGTCGAATGCTATGAAGTGTTCATTAAAACTTGCAAATTTTTTTTCTATCGATGGACGTGCATTTAAAATTGATAACTTTTTATACATGAATGAGGGGTAACACGTAGGAATTTAATAACCAAAATAGTTTATAATGTGGCTTATATTAACATATGAAAAATAATTGTAATTTATAAATTATATAAATTTTAAGAACACAATAATTGTAATATAATTTTGCTATTAATGTAAATATAGTATCCATTGTACTACAATAGTGTATTTACAAACTACATATTAAGAAATAAGTATTGTAATACCTCCCGACTAAATAAGGTTGCAAAGCGCACACGACTTCTAAATATTGTGAGAATTTCAAAATTATGGAAGGAAGAGTAGCATAATGCATTATATACATTTAATACGTTATTTGATAGAATATCAATAGCTATAATTTATTTGTTGATTTATTTTTTATTCTTTGATGAAAATATTTGCACAAATTAAAATTTACATGAAAATCTTTTTTTAATTAAAATTTTTAAAGTTGTGGTTAGAGTTAAAAAATTGTTTGAGTAATATATTGTTTAGCTTTATTAGTAAATTCGTATCAGTTATTATTAAAAACAGGTCATAAAAGAAAATGTTAGTATTTGAGAAATCTTCTCTAATGTATAGTGAAAAATCTATTTTTAATTAAGATTAAGTACCACGTACAAAATACTAAATATGTATATATATATAACTAAATAGCTAGTAGAACACCAAATATTAAGTGATTCGTATATTATGTATTCATTGCAGTATACAGATATTTATCAATTTATTTTTCGTATGGTAATATTCTTTAGATCATTTTTCAAATTTACTTTCACGTGCTTGTTTTTAATTCAATACTCAATTCGTACGCTTGATTTATTTATATTTTTATCGACATTAGATAAATATTTTCATTTTAATATCTACATTAAATATGAATTTAACTCCAATAAATGGTTTTACCTTTATTTAATACATCAAACAAAGATTATATATTAATAGATGCAGTTATTAATTAACAATTAAAAATTTATGCATATGTTAATAATAAATATTTTATCATTACATTTGAGATTTTAATAATTGAACATCAAAAATACTAATTTCTATATAATTATTAAATTTTAGCTTTAAGAAGGTATGAATTAATAGTTTTAATAAAATTAATAATATTTTCTCAAATTTTGTATCTTAAACATTATAGTAAAATAAAAACGGTATTATAGTAAAATATTAAAAGTATATAAATTTTTAAGGAATACTTGCTTGAATTAAAAACATTAAATAGTAAAAAACTATTCTATAATATATATAGATTATAATTTAAAAAATATAAAATAAATTAATTAAATATACATGCAAAAAAGTGTAAAAAACATAGATTCCAAATTTTTTAATAGAATATATGTGTACATATTTATTGTAAATTTAGACTGAAATCGAATTTTTATTATGAAATTATGTGAATTTTAATCTAAAAATGTTGCTGTATTATTTATTATAACAATGCAAGTCTTTCCATAGTAGCTGATTAACTCTTGCTTTGTGAAGATTAAAATTAAATTTTTACAACGATGTATAAAAATGTTACACAGAAAATAACCCTTGTATGTAATGCAATATAATATCCAAACAGTGTTTATACATTATAAGGCTTATATACAATGCGGATTGAGAATAATCTTATTCTAACAACAAATGAAAATGTATCAAAATAGACGAAAATAAGATGGAGGCTTACAAATATATAAATAAAATATTAATTTATAAAATTATTCATACGTTTATATAATTAATTGCAATTTATAATAAATAAATTTCGAAGGTATATTAAAAAATGTGTACTTTTAATATTTATTATTAATATTTATAAAAGAAAAGAGATTTAATATTTAATTGTTTTTCGATATCTAAAAATAGAAATGCATTGATATAAAGATTATTATTAAATGCTTGAAATAAAAAAAATTACTTTTTAAAAACATTAAATTGTTCAAATAATTAATGTTGCCAATTTCGGTAAAAAAGAAAGATCCTGAAACACTATTGTATATATTGATAATACAGACCTAATAATTCATTGGATTAAAGAATCATAATACAATAATGTTGAATAAATTCGAAAAACTGGATTATTCTATTTAATACTATGAAATTATAAAGTATAAAAACCTTATAAATTAGAAGTAAATAAAATACATAACAAAAAATATACAGATATATACAATAATAATAATATTGTATTTGTAATAAGAGATAGTTATTATGAAATATATGTTTCGATAAAATGATAAATATCAATTAAATATAATATTTAAAATATAAATAGATCCTCTTAATTAAATTAAACTTCAATTAAATATTATTATTATCTTCTGGGTTATTTTTTGTCAAAAATAATATTTACTGGTACTCATATTATGATTTTTCCTCATTAAAATTAAATATAAACAACACAAAATGTTAAATAGTAGTAAGTAGCTTTATAAAGTTGTCCAAGCTTTTTTTAATAAAAATTTGAAGACTTTAATCTTATTGAATTCTATATTTTGACTGCTATATTTAACACTATATAACTATAGATACAAATCAAATAATCTTGTCAGTGTATCGTACGATATACTTCTTCTTAAAAGTATTTAATTAACTTGTACGCTTAAGAAGCATTATGAGACCTCTTTGCGCCTGGTCGCTAGAAAAGAGAAACGTACTCTTCTCATTGGCACTAGAAGCTTTAAGCGCTCGAAATACAGATGAGAGTTTTCAGTTCAAAGGTAGTTCCAAGAAAATACTAGCATTAGTGCACCAAGTTTAATAAGTAAATTATTCCAATATGCACAAAACCCTTTTACATTGAGCTATTTAATCAATTAAATATGCATGGGTAAAGAGCCGTTTTATGTAGAATTAATGTCAATTGGTCAAACAGACTTTAAAACGGTTCAATTGGAACTTCTCAAATTCTCTTAAAAGTTTGCAAGAAGTTATGTGAAAGAGACATATTGTCAAATATGCGTTAGATTTTCTTGAAAAAGTATAAGTTACAGTGTTCTAATATACACATTATGTATAAATTTGAAAATTGTAAGTAAATACAAATTTAGAACTTTAGAACTGCGCGTCAAATATTTTTTCTCGTCTGTGTGAAGTAGTTAAAATATATAAAAAAAAAATTTAGTTATTTTTCTTAGAATTCAAATGATATTTTCTTATATTTTGAAAATCATTTTACTACATGTTTTGTTTTTTTTTATTTCCTTTACTGCAATTGTAAAGACAAAATAGAAATATAAAGTTCATTACTTTCATAATTCAATCAAATCTTATGGGTTGATATAATTTTCATCAATAAAATACTCCTCAAATTAATTCTATCTATTTTTTTAGTATATAATTTTTATTGTACTGATATTGTATATAATGTTATGAAAAGCTATGATTTAGAATAAATATTGTAACCAATTTAAAATAAATTGAATACCAAGAATTAAAAAAATATATACAAAGATAAATGTTTATACAGTACTATGTTAATATTACAATTTTATACAAATGCTGACGATGAGAGTATATAAAAGACCTTTAATAAAACTTGTAATAATAAACGTTTGTATATTATGATCGAAACTACTATTATAAATGAACATAAACTTAAAATATATAAAAGTCATTCCACATGGTATTTGTTAGAATAAATTTGTAGTAATAGCGATATCTATGGATAAGAATTAAAGAAAGTTTTTATTATTTACAAAAAAATGAATGAAAATTTGAGTATGAAAAAAATTTATTTTCAAAGAATATTTTATAAATTGTATTGCGGTAATAAACTCTGTTAAATATTTTATAGTTTTCGTAGTTTTCAACTTTGAAGTTTCTACGTAAAGATATATTAGATGCATAATCATCGTCTTACATACATACGGTTATTAGAAGTTGAAGATGGAAAAATATTATGCTGTTAACTTCTTTAGTATTTAACTACGTTTTTGTACTGTTTTCGAGAAAAATTTTAAACCGTAATTAAGTTATTAGTCCGAAAATATATTTTAGTTTTATAAAGTTTGATCTTAAAAAGCACTTGTATATTTCTGTTAATTGAACATTTACGGTTTTTAAATAACTTGTAATTTGATATTTGGATGCAAATTCATGAATCTTACTTATTTGTTTTTAGGAAATAATTGTACTTACATATAATTATTTTTCAAATAATATAAACTAATACATATATTTTTCAGTTACAGAGAAATTCGAAAAACTGAATGCTGCTGAACACACTAAATGACGGCACACCGACTGACTTTCCGGGGTGCTGAATGATACTGATGAATTGGAGTTTTTATAAATTTTTATTTTATAAGATAATTATAGTCATTAAATATAATTGTATACTTTCAGGTATTTTATCAGTTATGTCATATGTGTTCTCAATTTTAAAATTTTAAAATATGAAAAATAACATAATATTATACATTATAATCGCTTTATATTCATGTTATTTATTTAATAAATACTGACCTTACGTGATGGATAAACATATTATTAATTGCATCAGATAGATACTGCAATGTTCTTGTATAAAAATGTAGAGCATATGTCCCGCAACATATTGGCAGCTGCTATTTAATGGAAAACAAAATATCAAGAATCTACATATCATGTTGAATTTTCAGTATTTAGTCAAATTTCACCTCTTAGAATTTTGAATTCCATAGCATAATACGAACAAATGAATTATCATGCTTTTTTAATATTTATTATAACTTTAATTTTTGAATAAATGATGAAACGTTTATAAAAATGAAAAACTACATACATGTAAACTATGTTATAATTGTAGAACTTACTTTGTATTCTAATCAGTAAAATAAATAATATACAATATAACAGGTATTCGGATGAAATTTTTATCTTTCTTAAAGAATTGAATGAATCGGAATTTTTACTTATTTTTATTATTATTTATTAAATATTTTATTTGTAAAAAAGTGAGAAGTGAATAATGTATCATTTATATCGCTATCAACAACATAATTATACAGCAATATTTTAATTATTTTTTCAATACAACAAATATTTTCTCAGTTTCATATATTATAATTTATTTGCCAGGTTCTAATTATCATATTTACGTAAAATCATATCAGTTATATACTGTTTTACACATAGTACACTAGTTTTAATATAATTGTTATTAGTTCTTCGCAAAGTAAGAAAAACTTTATAGTTGAGTATATTATAAATAATAATATTTTCCTTTATTTATGGATTAATTTATTACAATAAAGAAAATCTAATAATCAAATTTAATTCTCTTTCATAAATTAAAAAAAATTTATCTAATAATTTTACTTTCAACGCAAAACTTAAAAATGCACATGTTTCATCAGAAATTCTCACATACTGCTGTGTCTCCAGACTCTTTAGTATTTATTATAATAATGGAAGTTCTAAGAATGTCGGCTCTTTCACGAATAAGGTTGTAATTGTGGACGAACGATTTAAAAGCGCTTCCATGCCTTTGGTGATAAGAGTGCATTGCAATCGGGGTGCGGTTACTTCGCTAAGTTAACTCGCGAATCCAATGCATGCTCTCGCATACATTGGTACGTGATTCTTATTTATTTTGTCTGTTTCGTTTTCATTCTGTTTCTGGATCACTCCAAATACTACTGATGAGAATCAGGTCTGTGGAATACTGCAACGAATTCCGCATTCCTCTATTACGTTAAATACATGCCCTAAAAATGCTAATTTACACAAGGTTATTACGTAATAACTAAGCTGCAACCTTTTTTATTACTATAGTAATACTTATTCCTTTTTATATAATCATTTTACTTAAATATTAAAATCATACTAATCGGAATATAATTTTAATAATGCTGGTTACATTTTTTATTAAGTTACGTGAAAAAATTTAATGCTTAAATTATTGCTTTTATTATATAAAGAAATTAAAAAAAGAAATTATATTTAAATGTTTCAGTAAAAAAATTAATAATCTATTCGATAAATTTTTATGGTACATTTATTATACATGACACTACTCTTCGATAAAATTATAAAAGTAAACCAGAAATAAAGGAACTTTATAAATAAACTTTAATAAAAGATTATAATTACTTAATTTTAAGTTTATTTTAAGTAACATAAAGATATTAAAATGATTTAAAATACAAAGTTTCCATAAATAATATTCTTAAACTTTTCATTTTTTAAAATAATTTATAATTTATACGTTGAATTAATGATAATATATGCACCTTATAATAGATTATGATACCTTTCAAAAATTATTAATTATTACATAAATTTTGCAATTAAATTTTAGAATGTAGGACTTGAATTCAATGAATTATTCATAATAACATTTAAAAAGTATGAATAATATATATTAAAGCACATTTTTAATAAAATATTCAAAATGTCTTCCTATATTTGTTTATAAGAGTAATTGTCAAAAAGGGTTGTCAACTTTATTTTTATTAAAGTTTTTCATAATTTTTCATGAAAAAATATAAATAAGGAATATTTATAAATTGGATAACTTTATTGAAATAAAAAAGCATTAATTAAAATGTTTTTATTTTAGTATTGAAATCATCGAATATCTTCTGAATATCGTTTATGATTGATTATTACAGCATGATATTTTATTAATTCTGGGTGCTTTAAAAATATTGAAAATTGAAGTAAAATCATTAATTGTTTTAATACGATAGTAAGTTATTCGTGTTGTTTAAACTATGAATTACAAGAATACGATTTACATAAATGTTTAAAATGTGATTGTACTTACTAAAGTTTGTAAGAATAAATATTGATAGCTAATTTTTTTAGTTACTTAATTAATTATTCAAATTAAATATAAAATTTTTTTTATAAAAAATTGAATTTAAATTACTTATGAATAAAAACATATATTTTTATTGTTGCATCCGTAAATAACTTTTATATAAAATTTAAAATATATATATGTTACGAGCTATTTGAAGGAAACAAATGATTGTTAACAGTTTTTTAGACGCATTACGTGTAAACTAACCAATATTTAGTTATTCAAAATTTCCATGGATTTCATATATTTTGATAATATAAAATTATTTCATTAATGTACAAAATATTAGTAGTTGTGTATATGAAAAAATATTCAAATTAACATAATTAAGAAGTAAAATAAGTGTTCTTGCGAAACACTTTAAAATTTTGCAGTTTCCTTTTACGATCAACAAATATGGAGAAATATAGCGATCCGAAAAGAAAAAGCCAACGTGAAAGTAGTACCAGCAACGACTGTGTCAGTAGTAACATTAATAAATGCGAACATGCAAAGAAACGTCTTCAAGAGCCCCCAAAATTTTACAGTAAAAGCTACTTGAAAAGGTACAATCACGGAGAGGTTAAAGGAGCGCTACCGACATCATCGAACCAAGCATCTGGCAAAAAGAGCTCCCAGTCTGATCAGACCCCTCCGTCTAGAAGCCAACAAAAGTACGTGTATTTACTTTTTCACTTAAAAGTAGTTTACTAAGGTAACTATATCAGGTCCACTTCACTTCACTTAAAAGTTTGTTCCTACTAGAAATACTCGAAATGTACCAAACGTTTCTTCGAGTACTATAGATATTTTTTTCCATATAATTCCAATTTTTTATGTTTAAAGGATATAAAAACAATTGATTTTTTTTTAATTATTGCAGTTTTTATGTCTTAATTTCGATTTTCATTGTCGGTATTATTATGATTTTAGATTATTAATAGTGAAATAGAAATATTTTTTTAAAGGTTGTAATTAATTATTAAATTTTAATATTTCACTAATTTCTAGTCTTATTTATTAACTTTTGAAAAATACTCTCAAGAATGTCAATTCATTGAAAAACTTGATGCAATTTATACTGAGGTTGAGGATACTAAAATAGTAATTATCTTGTTTTTTACAATTTTTTAAGAAAGTATTTTTTTGCATTAATGTAAAGGATAAAATATTTTTATGAATATATTATTTAAATTTTTATTTAATGACTTGAAAATGGTTATATTTATATCAATTTATAAAATATAAATTATTTAAAATAAAGTATTTACATTTTTATTTATGTTTACATATAAATAATAAATACATTTGTATTTATTTTTATTGATAAATAATTATTTAAAAATTACATGAATAATTATTTTTTTTTTAAATATTTTTATAATATCGACTTCTTAAAAATCTAATGAAATACTAACGATAATATTTATAATTCAGATTTTATTAAAATAAAATTCGATCATAGAAAAAATTGAATCAAAAAAGTATTTACTTATTTTATAATAATATATTCATGTTATTATCAGAATTGAATTATAAATTAACTAATTATAACTTTATAAAAATGAATAATCTCGAAAATTTGGGTTATATTACAAAATTAACTACCAAGAAGTTATAAAGATTACATGTAATCGCATAAATTATTAGAATTAACTACTTATAAAGTTTACATAAAATATTTTTACTGCTTTTTATTTTATAGTCAAGTAATAAATTTATCAAGTATTACTTTAAGACTTTTAATAAAGTTGTTAATAACAAAATTTTAAGATGATTTTCTGTTATCACTTTGAATTAGAATTTTTCATAGAACTTTATTTTAAATATATTTTTTTTCATATATAGCTATAGTGAATGTAAGTTCTTATAGACAGTAAAATGAGCTATTTAATTATATTACTCAGATTTACGAAAGTTTCTTTACTTAACTTTGTTTGAGAATGAATTAATATTTTTCACCATATACGTCTTATCTTTAATTCTTTTGCAATTAAAGCATATTCTTTTACAAAAGTTCTTCTACCATGTTTAATTTGAAAATTTAATGTAAATATATAAATGAGTAGTTTAAAATTCTATAGATTAAATTTCTATACATATTTCTCTTATTATAACAGGTTATAAAATTGTAAATGTAAATATTATTGTCTATCTAAGTATTTATTATTATTTTTTAAATAATAATTTTTTATTCTAAATAATTATTGTATATTGAAAAAAATATATTTACTCGCTATAAATTTATTACTTGCTTTACGATTTAAACTATGTATGCATAAAAATATATATATTCATTTGTTAATTATGTTATACTAGAAGAAATCTTTTTAGAAATCTTTTTTCAGACTATAATAATATAAAGTTTCATACACATTTGTAGATAATGTACTAAATATTATGAATACTTTATTGTTGTATAATTCATTAATAGTTTTTATTGCAAAATAGACATCATTATTTAAAAAATAGTTTATTTTAAATTATTTTAAATGTAGAGAATTTTCTAACTATATTTTAACAGTTAATGATTTATTTCTATATCGAAATTCCAAAGGGAAGTGCAAAATAGTCCGGCTGTAATAACTATTTCATCGACGATTCTTAAGTTAGCGGACGAAGGAGAGGCAATAATGAATGAGCGTTCATCCGTGGAGATTAGCAAAAACGAGAATTCCATCAACCCATATAATCGTCCACGAGAAAGTTCGAGGTTCAAGCAGTCGAGCGAACAAGATTATCGTTACAGCCTCGGTAATGCAATGTCTTCGGTAAAATCCAGCTATTTTAAGTGCGGTACGGAAGCCTCTAGCGACCAGCTTCCTAATGTGCCTCGCCTTTCCATATCCGATGAATTCTCTTGCAGTGAGTGGCTGAAGAATGATACGTTTAAGAAAATCAAAAATAGAGTTGAAGAAGCTGTGAAGGTACATTGTTCTATTCTTTCTCTACAATTTAACCTAGTTTAATGTAGTATAATATATTTGAAAATGTAGTTAACAACATTGCACGTACAGCTAGGAAATAATTACAATATCTATTACATTATTTAAAAATATATCTTTCTATATTTCGAATATTCCAACAAATAAACAAAAAATTATGAATCGCTAATATAAATTTATATTTTTGTTAAATATTTTTATATTAAAAAATTTCGAAAATTATATACGTATAAAAATTTATGTAATTATATTTTATATATAATGATAAATATGACAAATAGAAAAACTACGAGAGTAAAGGCTGTTAAAATTCAATATTAATAAATAACAATAAATTATAATTTTCTAAATTAAATTTTTAATTATTTGAACACTAAATAAAACAATATAATTTGAAAATTCTAAATAGTTTATATTATAACTCAATTATATTGCATACGTAATATAATTTGATATATTTTATAAAAAATGTTAATGAGTTATTTAGTTATTGCAATTAGATAATTTACATGCAATTTATATTTTTGTAATTTATATCAGATCTAACTCCAGGCTATTATTTTTTCTTATTGATGTAGAATGTAAGAATATTTCGTGAAAAAAAATAATATGAATTATTTTTATTTATTAAATTTTCACAAATTATTTTCTTTATTCAAATAACCAATATTTGTTTTGAATAAAATATATCGATATAAAAATATGATAAGTATTTAAAATAATTTACTAATATTTAAATTACATAATCTTCATATACTACGTATAGGAATACATTTCAATTTAACTAAAATTTTACCTCAAAATTCTTATGTTTGTATAATTACTAGAAATAAATAAGCTTATATATATATATATATATATATATAAGTCACATATATATACACACGTATATAAAAGACTATTGTATATTAACAAAATTATTATATCATATCTATGCATCTACTGCTGCCCTTAATTTCAATTTATGTGGGAACATGTGAAATGATTATGGATAGAACTACATAATTATAAATTCATAATATATTCAAATAAATATCATTATAATTATACAAAGAAATATTAGAAAAAATTATCTTTTTTTAATAATTATGTTTCTTTTAACTTTATAGCTTATTGTATATAATAAATAATACTAATGTATCTTAGGGAGGCCTTCCATAGACTGACAGGCCTCTCATGAGTTAGCTTAAAGGAAAGACATCAATATGAATATAACGCTGTTCGTCATTTATCATAATACACGCACATATTACATATGCACTCACTTGCATACTCATACTCTCTCACTATCATCCTCAAATTTATATTATTTAAATATTTTCAAAATTGTAAATACTCTATAAAATATTGATTGTTCAATATTATTAACTTAATATGCGCATTAGTTATTTTAATAAAAAATTCTAATTTAAAAAAATTTTAAGAATCAGAGAGTTGTATAAATATATAAGAACTATATTTATATTTTGAAATATATTTATTTCAATATAATTATTATTAAGTAGTTTTTCTGTAATACATGACAGCAATCCGTGACAGATAGTTAAAAAGGTAGTTAAAAATCGTTATAAATGTGTTTTCTAAAATCAGTTATCAAAATAATAATGTTTATCATAGCTTTTTTACTAGAAACATTTTTTTCAAAATCCATTTATTGTTTTTAAATAGAAAATTATTAATATGTACGCGCGCGCGGACACATGACACACGATATTATTAAAATTAAATTTTTTATATTACATTTAGAAAATGGATACTGTAACTTGCATTAATTTATAAATTAAATTTAAATAAGGTTATCATTCATTATTTTAAGGTAATCATTCATTTTGAAATATTTTCTGTTTATCTTTTAATATTGAATAAGTAATTTTTATTGGATAATAATGTACTATTTTTTCTATATGTAAAATCTAAAAAAAAATTATAGTTGAAATTTAATATGTCTGTATATATGTTTGATATTTAATTTTCTATCTTAAAACCTATAAAAAAACGCCAATTTATTCTATAAAAGTTATATAACTATTCTCATAATCACAGCAAGTATCATTTAATATATGAATGAAAAAGTAATTGTTGTAATGCAAGTAACTGAATTCGCTATTCTATACAAGTTCATAATAAATATATAACGTTATTTTTGTTATAAAAACCCATAATTCTATAAATAGAATTGAACAAAAAAATTTTTTATAACTATTTAGCTTCTAATTGCTAGCTAATGTTGTAAGAAAGAAATTATTATTTAATATTGTTTTTTACTCTAATTAAAATGTAATTACAATATATATTGTCTTGAAAATATGAATAAGCAAAATTTTCTCGATTTCTCGTAATTCGCGTTATCTAACTTCCATTTCGTTCACACCAACATTTGCATAAACATACTTGGCAAAAACATATTCAGTACAGTGATGTAAGATAACAAGCATTTTTCTTCTTCTGGAAATTTTTGATCGCACTCGGTATAGCGGCACAAGATATTTCTGATTCGGGGCGAGCTGCCAAGATTGAAGGAGGCCCTTGAGGAACGCGGCTGGATCCAGAAGTACGAGTCAAGCAGAACGAGATCGCTTCCATATGGTTAGTTTACTTTATTTTGGGGGTTATTCAAGTGACACGAAAAGAATAACAACTCGATAGAGGTTGACACATAGCAAATATTGTAGGAAGTAAACGTTGTCTTGTGCACGTTGTTATATAACATCGAAATATGACCGTATGAAAGTTTTGACGAGGTTCAAAGTAATTTTGTTTAAAAGACTAGACTTTGTGGACTCAATTACTTGAACAGTACCATACCGCGATTAGCGAATTTATGTAGTTAGCAAGTTGTGAGATATATAGAGACAGGGGAAGCTTAATCAATTGTTTTTTAAGAACGAAGCCAGATTATTTGAAATTATAATCGATAAAACTGTTATACAATTTATTGTTGAAAATAAAAATTCTTGTGTGAAAAACCATTAAAAGATAATACAAATAATGATTGATAGACAAATGGATTCTTATCAAATAATAAATTATTTAAATAGATATACTCAACTTGTCAACTTTATTAATTTCTGAAACTATATATATGTAGATTAAAATAGCATAATATATGCACCATTAAGTTTCGACAAAAAGAAGTTAGTACATCAATACTTTTCTTAATGCCATTTATTATTGTATAGACAAAACATTAATAATTATTAAAAAATTAAATTATTTTGTTAATTAAAATTTTTTAGTACTCTTCTGCGTTATATTTTTGTTACATCTACCGAATAACTCATAAATGTTGATATGAGCTATTCATTTTCATCACGTTTAAGAGATTTTACGTAAACTCACGTGGAAATAGTTTATTAGCAACACAAAGGCACTTAATTGAATCGAAATGAACTTTAAATGTGAGGAAAATGCTCACAAAAGATTGTTATTAAAGTCATAGAGATCGTATATGAGAGATTTACAAAGTTATGGTGAAAGTGGCAATATTCCTCATTTGTGCATTTACGTAAATAAGTTAAGTTTATTTATTTAAAAATTACTCGTCTCAATAAAGTAAATAAAAATCGTAAAAGTTTTTAAGTCATTTTTTAAATAATTTTTGTAAATAAAGAAAAATATATCAATACGTTAAAAATAAAAATTTAATATTTATAAAATTTCTAATACCCTTTTAAAAATGAAAAAAGTTTATGTTTGAACTAGAATAATTTTTGAAATAAATATTTATTTATATTTTTACCATATTAAAGTCTTGTAAAAATTTTTATTGTTTGACGTTAATAAATAATTGAATAAATCACAATCATACATTGATTAATATAATAATCATTAATAAATATATAAATTATATATGAGCAAATATATATTATTAGATATGTGAAAATTTATTTGTCACAAATATCTCGTTAATGATTACTGATTCGTCCAAAATAAATACTTATATTTACTGTTAAATAAGTTTTGATTTTATCATTACTTATATGAAAGAAAAAAGAGCAGTCTTTTCAATTTGAATGCTCGGGGGAAAATAAATTTCCCCGTCACGTTTGAGTACTTCTTTACGCTTGTTTTTTTCGTAAGTTCAGAAAATACTCTGAATATTGCTCTTCTGAGGATAGGTACCACGACGAATCTTGAAAGTAAATCGCTGGGTGACATAAGATTCCCGGACGGTTCACTAAATGAGCGCTCAATCATTTTTGCACTATTGCGGAACACACATCCTGACTTCGTGTGGGACTGCCGGAATGACTTTATCGAGTGGGATCGGAACATAGCCAATACTGTGCTGTTAAATAGATTTCAGAAGCCTTCCGTCTATACGTCAAAGGTACTATGTGCTTGCACAAAGGGAAATCCTTTATAAAAAGTCTGGCTTTCACGTAAGATATGCATAATTCTGAAGATTAATCATGGAGCATCGTGTTTCAAAGGTCGATAACTTTTTTCAATAATTTTTAACAATGTTTTTATATTATACTTTATCTGTATCATATTAATGAAATAGTTAATAATGTTTATTATATTAATTTCACAGATTCAAGAAGACATAATTTTTATGTTAATTATTATTTTATTTCGTAATTTTTTGCATATTTTAATTGATTTAGTTTTGTTTATATTTCTTTCGTTATGTATTTTATTAAGTATTTAACGAAAAAACTAGTTTAAAATCAGCTTTTAATCTTAAAAATCCATTTTTAAAAAAAACAAGAAAATAAGAATTATTATGAAATATAACTTATCTATTTTTTAAGAATATGGCTCCGATAAAGCATCAGATATGATTTTACGTTTCAATAGTAGATTCCGTATTAATGTAATTGAACAAAACAAATTAAAGTTATTAAAATGGTATGTTTTATAGTACCTTATATCCATAACTAATATAATAATAGAATTTTTTAAAAATTGTTGAAAATTAGAACAAATTTTTTCAATAAAACTTGGAAAATAAAACATACCAGTGCACATATTTAGGCGCATATTTCTTCCAAAGCATATTTCTTCGATCTATTTTCTTCTAAAGCAAAAATCAGGTATTTCTCTACGCGTAGCTTGGCATGGCTCATGTATTGCAAGAGGCGCAGTGGATTCACGAGATGGACGTCGCGGACGTGTTATTTCCTCGCAGTTACAATCCTGGTCGTGAGCTCACAGCTCTTGTGCGCGACTTTCGATGGAGCGCTGCTGTCGCTATGCTTAGGTGCTTTGTCGAGCATATGCAAAGTGACAACATTATTAAGGACAACATGACGAACAAGGTAAGAGAACGAGAGAAGCCTCGGAGTGGATCTTGGCGAAGAGCAAAATCGAGGGTGAGTGCATCTTGTGACTAAAATTTGTTAAATGTGGACTTAAGAAGCAACTGACCGTGACAGTGCTAATACTGATATAATGACTAAACGGTGATTAATATTTTCGGGCTCTTGATGCATTTTAACACCTATATCTATATATAATTTTCTATTATATTTTGTCCGTCTTTTTCCCATTAACGATGTATTTTAAATTATTATACATGTATTGTTACCATTGTAATAAACCTTAGTTTAAGAATAAATTAATATACAACATACACGTTTTATAAATAGTTATATAAACAATAAATGATAATAATAGAGCTGTTTTTAAAAAGGAATGGTGCCTTCAAGGTAATGTTAAGAGAAATAAAAAATTTTTTTTTATTTGTCTTTTATATCATTACATATGTTACATATTTATATTAAAACTTAATGTGTTTTTATTATCCTTTTATTCAATGCAGAATTATATTTGAGCATGTATATATATATATATATATTTATTTATTTATTTATTTATTTATTTATATTTGGGTTTACTAAATATTCAATATGCATTGAATAAAAATTTAATAGAAAATTTAAATTATACAGAAAAATAACAAAAATTTATATAGATTACCTAATAGCTAGAAAAAGGTTTCTTTATTTAAAAAAAAAAAGACAGTAATCCAGTATAAATTCAATTTTAAAACATGTGATAGTAAACATAAAATTTGTATTTAAAAGTATTTTATTCTACACTAAGAATTTTTATGTGAAAAATTTTTCTTGAGTGGTTAAGGATTCATAATAAATAATTTGTACAAATTATTGGAAAATATTAGTAAATATTATTATGTTCAAATTTAATTTTTACGATTTATATATTTAAAATATAATAGAATAATTAATATAATAAAATATATTAATATCTTAAAGTACTATTTAATAAAATATTTATATATAGTTTCAAAAATTATGAAAAAAATTAATAGTTAATTGAAAGTTGTTATAGATAATTAATATTGATAATGAGTAAATAATATTTCGTAGTACCAATTAACTTGTAATTTTCGTAATAAGTACGAATATTTTCTAATCATGATTTATATCGGATTATTATTGATGTAAAATAGACTCAATTATATTACTCATTAGCAAATTTTATAAATATTTAAAAATTTTTGTATAGTTTTTATATTGAAAAAAATAACACACGTACGCGCATACATGTTCTAAAAATGTATTTGCTATTGACGTAGTTCCAGGTAATATCATAAATTTAAAGATTTAGTCATGCGTTTATTAAATTGTTCAAGATATGCCTTAAATTATAAATTTAAAACGATATGTTATTACATCTAAAATTATATATAATCGTTGGAAATAACGTATACATTTTTTTACCATTGATAGAAACGCCTAAATTTTTATAAAATCTTTAAATAATAAATTAATTTATATTTTATTAAGTAATACTATAACATGAATTATAATGTAAGTAATAATAAACATATATTATAATTTTATTTTTAAATAATATACCATTTTATCTAATTTTTAACCCTAATTGAAAAATAGAGAAATTAATTTTGTATTTAAATAATAATAAAAAAAAAAAATAAAATTATTTCATATACTTGAATTAAAATAAACCTAGAACAAAATAGAATAAAAGTAATCCTATTAAATAATATACTAACAACAACTGCTATATTATGTTTATTGAAATTTATTAAATATTCTTTTAAATATATAAGAAAATATACATTGTAAGATAAATTTATAATATTCAAATTAATTGTGAAATTATTATTTCATAATTACAGATATTTTTTTTTGTTCTATATGTTTATTATTATTATCAAATATTTCAAGAATATTTTGTTACATATTCCATAGCTTGTATTGTTACAGGAATTGATTATAAGAACATTGATATTGAATATTGATATTGAAGTGATCTATATATAATTCAATTTTTTACCCAAGTCTGTATAAATTAAATATTATGATTTAAATACGTAGAATTTCTAATTATGTATAAATAAATAATAATCCAAAAAGTATAATTATGATTAATTTTTTATAATATCAAAATATTATAGTAAATTATAAGTATCAATTCATAATATGTATTTGTTTACATACTTTTAAGTTAACTATATAACATAAGAATAGATATTAAATTTATATTGTATTCAAGAAAAATGATAAATTAGGGGTAATTAAATCGTGGATAATTAAAATAGCTCTATAACATTTATCTAATTTCTATGTTGAAACAAATATGAAGACAAGGTTACTGCAATAAATTAATTAATATTTTAATTTAATTTTCCATATAATTCTTTTTAATTTCCCCATTTATTAGTTTATTATAATATTAATTATCTTCCACTTCTCTGTTATTACAAATTAAATATTCAAAATATAAAAATAAATTTTTAAATATATTAATTAGACTTTAGAAACTATAAGACCTGTATGCATCAATTTTTCTATTTTCTTATTCAGGTGCAGAATATTATTTAAGAGCTCATTGACAAAAACTAATTTATTTTTATGTTAAATTCCAAAGATCTCATTTTAGATCTTAGAAAGTATTTAAGATTTTTTAATCATTTCTTGCAAACTCTTATTATTTTTTAATACTTTATGCAGAATTCACTAAGATTATTTGATCAATCTGTGTAATGGCTCATTTTCTTCGTAATAGCACTGTCAATGGATTTAGTTTTCTAAATTTTAGTACGTTAGAATTATTAAAATTCTTATAGTAAATTTATTATCGTTTCTGTTCTTTATTATAAAATATATTCATTATTATTTATTACATCTATTTGTTATAGATATTTATAGTTTTTTTAAATATTAATTTTAATAGTTGAGCATACTATAAACTTTCGTACATCAAAATAAATAAATAAAATATATATTATAAATTATAATCATATCATAAGTAGAAGAAGACTATCAATGATTCATTTTTATCTAAAATCTTTCATTTTATAAATTTAAAATAACGAAATCATCAACGAAAGTATTTTAAAATTATTTTATAGCAGTCTGATGGCAAAGTTAATGAAAGCGATGATTCGGTAGTTTCTCTTGATCGAATTCAGTTTGCTGTGAGGTGTTGTAAAGAACAGATCAACGAACTTGAGCATGAAGATATCGACATCGAGGATGACTATGGTACAAGTGAAGAAGAATGGCACTTATTTTTCGAGGACTCTGAAAAACTATTGTACAAGCCTAACGGAATGGCAAATTTACCAAAGGCCGATCCTGATCGTCTAAAGGTAAGCGAGACAGAAGACGATAAAGAACGCGATGGTTTTCGAATAGGATTTTTAGAGCAGGAGTTTCGAAGGTTCAAATTAAATGTTTAGAAGGTGAGGAAAAATTTATAGGTATGTTGTACTATACCACCGCGGATCGAGTATCGAAAAAAGAGGACATTGTCTGACAATAAAATACGTTTAGCTGGTATAAGTTATTATCTTCGACATATTCTATTTTTGCTTTTCTTAGTATATTTTCATAAATTTACCATTTATCTTCAATTGAAATATATCATTTATACATAAAATTTTGTTATATTTTATATTTATTAGATGAAATTCATTATTTTAATCACACATAAACGCATGTATACGCCCACAACATATACAAAAGTGTTATTGACTAAGAGTTTCTAATTAAAATTTTTATATTTATTAACTCTGATTTATTTTTATTACGTACATTTTAAAATTCTTATATTTATGAAAAGTAACAGAAGGTATAGTAATTGTATTTTAGCTGAGCACTAAATAAATATTTAATTTCTAGTTAACATATTTAAATTCAGGAATCACATTTCTGTTTCGCATTATAAATTGATCGATCAATATCAATTAATAAAAAAATAATATTTAAGTTAAACCATCCATTCCTAATATATGATAATATACAATTGTAGATAATAATGAATACTGGTAATAAGGTAGTAAGGTTAATAGCTAATAAATGAATCACATATAATTTAATTACATAGTTCAATAAATAATAATTATATGCTTGATTTTAATTATTAATAATAGTGAATAGAAACATTAAATTTCGAGAAATGGATGAAATCCTAATAAATGAAAACACGCATTACATATGGTCTCAAACTATAAGATTTTAAATATATAGAATCTCATAAATATATAGAAACATTTTTTTAATTTATGCATTGATTATTTTACTGATAAAATATACTTTTTAATAATTTTGTATTCATCTTTTACATATTTTTATGTAGGATAGTGAAAGGAAAATTTAAGTTATAAAAATAATAAATTTTATAGAAATCATAAAAATCTTTGGTATAGTAAAAACCAAATAGATGTGGACTACTATTACAAAGTAAACAGTACATTAATCATTCTCTATTTAAAGAAAAGTTTAAATACTGAGAGAAAAGTGAATTCATAAATTTATATCAGCAAAAAACGGACCTCATCTCATCTTTTTCTACATAGAACTTCAACATATTCAGCTCTACATTTACGAGTGGAGATTAACAAATGGGCTGGGAGGCATTGAGATGGCTACATGTGTCGGGATTTTTGCAGATTTTAGGCAGTTGATTGATTTATAGCGTTAACCGACTTTGTTCGCCATTGTTATATTATTCAGTGCATAATATAAGTCGGATAGATACAAATTGATAGAGCATGAGCTCGTGCATAAGAGAGAGTCAAAAGATCCACTTTCGTTGATTATGATAATGCGAACTAATGCTATCATAAAATAAAAAATTGATCGGTTATACATTAGTGGTGCAAGACTATTTTTAACAAGAATCTATTTACTTAAGCCTTCGTACAATAGTTACTTTATTATGGTCTGATTTGCGAATTTGTTATTTTATATCTTTTTACAGACAAATTTAGAGGCACGTAGATTGAAAAAGGGACAATACATATGCATGTACAGATAGATAGTTAGAATCGAGACTATTATATTTTCTTGCTTGATATGGTGATTACTTATTTATATGATTCGCGTGGAGAGTTTTTTCTACAAGAAGAAATGCTGATTCACTTAAAAAGTTTCGTTTTAAGATAGTGTCTTCAAACTGGAACAATGAAAAAAAGTACGATGAAATATTTCTTATGTTGATGCATAAGCGTAGAATTTTTAAGGTATAAATTATAATCTAGAAAAAAATTTAAGAAAGAAAATAAAAAATTCTTGAGAATTTTTTTTTTAATTTGTTACTTCAAATTTTTTTCAAGTATTCGATAATAAGTTTATTTAATTTAAACGTTTTAAATTTAAGAAAATAGAACACATATTTAAATGAATACTATTAACATTCAAGGTATATTTGAGATTATCCAATATTTCATTTTATGAAAAAAATAATATTTTTACTATCTGAATTTAATTTTTATACATTTACACAAAATTTACGCAATCATTTGAAACAATTCAACTTTTAAAATAAATAAAATAAAAGTAATTTTTCGTCGAAAATGGTTTGTTTCTAAAGTTAAAAATATTTAAACAAAACAATGATGTTTTATTATTTAAATAGAAAATTTATTGTCAGTTTAACTATTTCTTAATCTTAGGTTCTTTTTCAATTATTAGGAAACATACATTTTTAAATTGAATTGGCGTTTTTAAATTTTCTAGAATATGAAATAAAATTTGTTATTTATTATATATTACAAATATTTTTAGGTAAAAAGAGTTCAGACTAAAAATAATCAAAAACTTTTAGAATTAATTCAAATATTTTACATATTTTAGAAACAAATTTTTATTTATTTGCACATATTTTATTTATTATTTTTAAAATGATATTTTAAAAATATGAACTAATTTACTCAACTTGAAATTTAAAAAAATGTTTTTTGAACGTTGATATAAGTCTATGATTTAAATTTTTCCGGAATTCTCTATTTTAATATATTAATTTAACATACAATAGTAGGTTTTGAGCTTTGAATATATAAAAAAGGTTTTATATATAATGAAATACGAAGGATTAATTATAATTTTTTTATATAAACGATAATATTCAACAAAATATCCTACTAAAGTTTTGAATTTAATTTATCCAAATGAAATAAGTATTTTGATAATAACTTAAAGCATAAAAATTCTTTATCAATAATTTAAATATAGACACTTAAAATAAATCGTAATTTTCTAAAAAAACTACGTTATATTATAAGTCTATTGCGGTATCGTGTTATCATTTAACAATTGATTGTACAATATTTTCACGTTTTTTAATCCATATAAGGGCTTGAGGTCTATCAAAATTACTTTGTATATGCATTTAGTTTAAAATATTATTTATTTTAAAGATTTTTATAATTTAATTTTATAATTTGATACAAAATTTCCTATTCAAGTGAAAAATACAAATATTAAAAATAATTCTTGTTGCTAAATGCTACGGGTTAAGTACCGGATAGGTAATGCGGAAAATGATTAACGTCGGAATACTCGTTACCGAATGTTAGACACTGAATACTAGTCCTGAATAGAAGTCATAATTTTTTATAAAATCGAATTTACAATACTGTAAGAGCAACGAACGGTGAGATAAGAATATTCGGATCATAGGTTGTTAAATAGTCATCTTTATGCGGATGAGAGTAATAGACGAGAAATGCTAGAAAATGGTACTTCCGATAAAATTTTCCGTGTAGTGATTAGTCGGTGCATAGGAACAGAGATACATGGGTTTTCGATAAATTAAAGCGGTGAAGAGATGTAGAGGTGTATGCTAGATAAAACTGTGCGTTTACAGTATGCTTTTCGCATTTCTCGGATGCATAGTCTTGTTGCGTGTAAACATTACGGGTACGAGGGTTTTACTTGGTACAGGAGAAAGCGCACTAACGCCTAGTAGACGGATGCATGCGATAGATTAAATGCGTCTGCTTTATATGTGTGAGTGGCGTAAGAGTACCTTGGTACATTACAATTATAAGAAAATAATGCATTATAATATGTAACAATTTCAATTTTAATAAATTAACTGATAAAATATTTTCAAGACTTGCTTTATAGAAGCTCAACTCGTACTCGAGAAGTTGAAAAATATCGATCCTCAATTCAACTTAAATGGAGAAAGAAATATTTGGATCGTAAAACCTAGTAACCTATGTTGTGGTTCAGGTATTTTTATGACGCACGATTTGAAAACTATTTTACGAAAAGTGGAGAGCAAACCCAAGGATTATTATATTGTGCAAAAATACATTGGTAACCTTTTTAAGATACTAGTTTTTTGTAGTGAAAAAAATATTTCGTACATTTATTCATAAAATATTATTTATTAATGTATACAAAATTCTAAAACCTCAATAAATTAATTTTTAATACATACTATTTTAAACTATATATGTTCAATTATAATTTAATTACTTTTCTATTGAGAAAGTAATTTATTATAATTATTTTATATAATCGTTCTACAATTATATTTCGAATTCCATAAAATAATAATATATGGAGAATTATTGATTTAACATTAGTACTTTTCTAAAGAAAATATTTTTCATTTTAGAACGTCCATTCTTGGTGCATGGAACAAAGTTTGATATTCGACAATGGTTTCTTGTAACTTCGACGTTTCCAATGACAATATGGTCCTTCAAGTAAGAAAATATTTTGGTCAATTCAGTAATTGAAAAATTTATTAATATTTTGAAAATCACTTTTTTCAATGAACTAATTTTATTAAATTCACTAAAATCAATATTATTCAAATGTATATAAAATTGGGTATATTTTTAGTTTATTATATAAATAATACAAGTAAACTAAATACTAGGAATTGAAAAAATTTGTAAAGAAATAAACTTAATATTATGAAGCTATTTTATGATAATGTTTTATCATTGTTTCATTTTAATATTCATTTTTAAAATATAAACAGCGAATTATATATATTTTTTATATTTAATAAGTAAGATTTTTTGATTCTGTAAATTAACGAATTCAATGTAGTAATTTTTAGCTGTATTTGAAATTTGAAATTATATTTTTATTATATTATTATTATTATTATTATTATACAAAGATGAAATATTAGTTATTGTTGTTATGTTTATTATATTTTATTTTTATGTTAAGATTGTGGCGACGGAAAGTCAAGTGGAGTACCGGGAAGGCTGCGGCGTTGTTTAATCTATGCGCGGAAAAGAAATCATAGATTCAAACAGCAAGCCAGCCAAACCCGATACCATCATAGACTTTTCTCGCTATAAATACTCTGAAATAACAAGAATCTAAAAACAATAATAATTTTAAAATAACACGTTATATCTTTATACACAAAATAGTTAGTCAGTTCCCGTCTCTCAATGCACGAGCATTGATCGAACATTATAATTTAAAATCGAACGAAATAAATTACATTAAAACTTAAAACGAAATTCATTGTAGTGTTTTCTTTAAAATACAAATAACTCTACAAGATATAATTTATTATTATTTTTTGGTATTCTAAACAATATTTTTTAGCGTGTATGGATATGATATGTAAAGGAGTCAGGACGTAACGTTTATCAATATTGCTTTGTGTATGGATTTAATTTGAAAAAATCTTATTTTTCTGAAAAATTTATAAATGCAGTTGTTACAATCTAATAAAAAATTTTGCTCGATCAAAATAGAGTACAAATATTAAATGCTTGACGCTGAAAATTAAGTGCGAAATATTGAATGTTCTGTCACCGAATACGAAACACCGAAAAGCTCCGCTAATAATGAAGTCAGGGGTTTTTATAAGATTTAATATTAATTAAGAAAATGTCACATAACGTAGTTATATATTGATATAACTAAAAATAATAATAAATAATAAATTAATATATTAATAGATTTATATATTTTTTATCTTTATATATTGACTTTATTATCAAAATTTTTAATTTAATCTTAGCTAGAAGGGCTGATTTAGATTTGTTGTGAAACTTTTATTTTATGTTAAACAAATCTCTTGCTACTAATAACTTTTAAATTGATGCCCAGTTACATAAGGGTTTACATAAAAAACATAGCCAGTTATTTGAATAGGTAAGGAGAGAGCTTGATAATGGTCAACACGAGTCATCATAAATTCTTGAAATTAATTTATCCAAAAGAGAGAGAGAGAGAGCTCGATAAATGCAAGGGTCGATAGACAAAAAAGAAAGCGATAAATAGATAGGAGGGTGATAGAATATGTTAGTGCAAGAAATTGAGACAAACAGTATCATTATCATCGTACAATTTCTTTAGGGAGGCTCTACTACGATTCAGCTCAAAGCCTTACAACTTCTCAAATTATCACGAAGCTATTCATATTTGTAACACAGCAGTGCAGGAGAGATATGATTTTGAGAGAAGAAGACGACGAAATCGCAGCATTGGAGCAGGCGGAGTTCCAAATGTTAACGCTATTGGAGATGAATCAGAAACATCGCTACGTGATCAAGCATGGGACTGTGATAAGCTTAACGATTATTTGAAGTAACTTTATATCTTTTTTTATTTTTACACTTGAATATAATATTAAATATTTGTGTATCTTATATAAAAAATTTCTAAATATAGAGAATTTAAGCGTTTGTCTGGACAAATGATTTGAAATTTCGTAAACATTGTATGTTTAATAAATAAAGTAAAGTAACTTCTTTTAGAATAAGTCAAATAGCACTTACACTATAAAATAAGAATTTAGTATCTTATTATTAGTAAGTTTATTTCAAATAAACTAATACTTATAAGTATATCTTTATTAATTATTTGAAGGTTGTTGACATCCTCGGATCTACTTTCTATATTCCTACTAAAATAACTAATTATTACCATAACAACTACTAAGTTTTTCTAAAAAGTCATTATTTTTAAATTAATTATTGAGCGTATGTAGTATAATAATAACCAAAATAAGGTATTAATTAAAAAAAAACGCAAAATAAATTACAATTAAAATAATCATTCGATTCAATTAATTGAATTCTAAATAAGATTTTAATTTAGTATTTGAGTATAATGATAAAGCTATTGATTTTATACATTTTTAAATTAATATATAACTTATTAACTTGTTAATTAGTATGAAATACAATTTTTCTATCCAAAAATCTTTGTAATTATATTTCAAAAATTGAAAAAAAATTTGCAAGAAATTGTTTTAAGATTTAATTATTTAAATTACAGACATTAACACATGTACGTACTAATTTTACAATTACGATAAATTAATCGTACAAATATATATCATTCTTAAATAAAGTATTTTAAATTTATATATTTCTCAAACGTTTTCCTAGCCTATACTCGAGGGCACTACACCACATACCTTAGTAATATTCTCCTCACTCTCTACATTATAAACACATACCGCATCACTGTCACTCCTTCCCATTCTGGCCATCGCTGGAGTTACCACCGTACTACTTCATATTACGCAAGCATACACTCAACTCATACCAATCCCACCTCCCCGAGCTTCTTCCTTTCTCCTCTTTCCTCTCCAAACACACCCCACCCACCACCGCACCCCCCCAAACCCACACCCCAAACCCCCCCACCCAACCCCAGCCCAACCCCGCAGCCCAACCAAACACCCCCGCACACCACCCCCCAAGAACCCCCGAGCAACACAACCACGAAACCCACCCCCCACCCACACCGAACCCCCCCCACCAAAAGCACGGCCACGACCCCCACAACCCCCCCACTTCTTCCTCTTCATTTCGTAATCTCCCATGCCTCACTTTCCCCTGAACAGTGGCCCATTCACGCTTTTTGTCCCACCTTTCTTCGTTTTCTCCTCCTTCTTTGAATATCGACGATCTCCTTCGGCATCATTCAACCCTCGTCAAACAGTTCATGTGAACAGCCTTACTTAGCAAACTCCCATGTTGTTGTGTTGATCCCCCATTTCCAAACTGCCCTTTGTGGCGCCCCCCCCACGGGCACAGCTGCTTTTCCTATGCCTTCCGTTGGCCCATCTCCCCCGGTTACATCGTTCGACTCCTGTCCCCTTCCGCGATGCCCCGTTTCACACCATGTTCGTTGTTTTTCACCATCTGTTCTCAGTCATTGCAGCCTACCTCCCCCTGTTTTTCCTCTTTTCCCTTTGTTTCTGGCTTTCGCCTGCGCCCGGCCCTCCCTACCCGTCGATTCTCGCATGTTCTCGTCAGCTTTTTTTCCCCCCTGTGTCTCCCGTCAATCTGCCCAGCTTGCTTGCTTCTCTTTCGCACTTTTTTCTAATTGTTCATGCCCGCGCTTGGTTATCCCGTTCTCCCCGTTTTTTTTCGTACACCGACTTCCTCTTTGACCCTCTGCATGTATAATGTCGCTCCGGGACCTCCTCTTACCTACTGTTTGCCGTAGATTTTCCTTTTGTCACTGCCCCTCTTCCAACCCTGCCCTCGTCTCTGCCCTTCATTAGGCCCTACATCCTCCTCTCCATTCTAGCCTCCCTATCCTCGATTCGGTCCAAATTACTCTGCCTCTCCCCCCCCCACTTCTTCCCGCTTTTTATGCGTCCCCGTCGCGCACCCCTCCACACTTTTGAGCCCGTTTTTCCCCTCCTCCCTTTCCCCTCTTTTGTCGGTTGCCACATCTCACCGTTTTACTCTACTGAGTCTCCTGGCTTATTCTGAGCCAATCCTTCTTCTCCTCATCCCACATGACAACTTTTTCCTATTTTCCATCTTTTACCTCTCTAGTCTCCTTTTCCTCTCTAGTAAACCCTGCCATATTCTTTTTTTCCTCTTCGTCGTTCCAATCTTTCATCCTTTCTTCGTCCCACGCCGTTTCTTGTCTTTTAGCCCCATTTTCGAATTTTCGCCGTTTCACCCCCATTTTTTATCGCCACTTCCCTCCTTCCTTCCTCTCCTGGTCCGCTCGCTTTTGTCCCCATCCCTCACTACTGGGCTCCACTTCTTGCCCCTTCGGTCTCCACCTCCGCCTCTGACCCCCCACAAAAATAACACGCATAGTTTAGGACGTTAAACATAATGTTTTGAAATCAATCATCAGAACCGACATGATTGAAATAAAAGAAATCCTCAATGATGGACTTGAAATCACCGTATTCCTTTTCAACGTAATTTGTTTAGTTTTTCGGGAAATGACGGAACTTCACTTCGCATACACATAGCAATTAGATTTCTGATCTCATTCATACTATGGACAAGATAATTGTTTTGAGCAAAC